>VZUI01045035.1:0-87870 GCA_013401135.1 Cettia cetti
CCGCCCGGGCAGGGAGGCGCTGGCGGCACATGCGCAGCCGCCTTCGCCCGTCCAGTGCGGCAGCCGCGGGTGGAGAACCGCAGCGGCATCGCCGAGCCGCGCGGGGAACGGGGTGCCGGGGGGCGCCGGGGCCGCCGGGCAGCGGCGGGGAGCCGGCTCTGCTCCCGGCCCGGAGAGGCCACCGCCGGGACGGTGCGGGGCCGTGCGGCGTTTTGGGGCCGGACCCCGGCGTTTTGACATCCCGACGCTGGGAAGGGCCGCGTCCCGGCCTGCGGCGGCTGCGGGGGCCCTGCCGGCGGCTCCCGCCCCGGGCCGGGGGCCTGGCGGCCGCCTGGGGCGCCCAGCCCTGGCCGCAGGGTCTCCCCAGGGAACGCGGGGCCGGGGCCGCCGGGGGCATTTTTTCGGAGGCGGAGGGACGGCGGCGTGAGTGAATTGAGACAAAGGGCGAGGAGGAGGAGGAGGAGGAAGAAGAGGACACTCGGACTCGGCTACATTCCTGTGCAGAGAAAGGCGGGAGGCGGTGTTAGCCCATTACGGACAGCTGGGTCCGGCGCTGCTCTCAGCTGCTGTCGCCGTATTTACAGCCGGCTCACCCGGCCGTGAGAGGAGAAGGAGGACGGGGAAACAACCATGTAAGTTCCCAATTGCCGGGGGTCCTGTGAGAAGATGGGGGATGCCGCAGACGCCAAGGAGATGAGGAAGACTTTCATTGTTCCTGCCATCAAACCCTTTGACCATTATGATTTCTCCCGAGCGAAAATCGCCTGTAATCTGGCCTGGCTGGTGGCCAAAGCCTTTGGGACAGGTAGGTGGCGTCTCCTTCTTCCCTTTCTTTGATGCTGGTTTCTGCTTGGTTTCTTCGCTACTGAGGACGTGCGAGCCATTCCCTGAGGAGCTGAGAAGAGGGAGAAGATGTGTGGGAAATGCTTTTGGTCTGTTCCCTTATCCTTAAGATCTCTTACCCCTTATGGTGCTTTTTGTTTTTCTTTTGTTTTTCCTTAATTACATTTAGTCTGTTTGAAGTAGTCCCACTGTTTCCATCAGCAAGTAAATTTTGTGTATTGGCGCTCATATTATTTTATTTGAGTGAATCTGTCTTTGTAAATGGTGTTTTATTTATTACTCAGGTCACACTTCTACAATGCGAAAAAACCACAGCAGTCCACGTTTGTCTGTCATCTTGAAATTTTTCCTGATACTGCTTAGGCGCAGAATTGGGGGCTAGCAATGGAAATGGGTGCGTGCTCTTAGTTTTGACATGTGTGACAGTAGCCTGTAGCCATTTGAGTGGTTAAGCAGTAAGAAGGGCTTCAGGAAAAAAGAGCATTTAGTGCCAGGTTTTGGCCTGCACAATACAGAAAGCTTTCCTCGTCTGCAAGTGTAAATGGAATCGATTTGTAATGCCTCCAAAAGGCATCGGTGCTCTGTCGTTGAAAACCTTGGACCTTGAGGAATACCAGACCTATTATTCTGTGCCTGAAATATTGTTGGGCCTTGAGGAATACCAGACTTGATGATGTCTTCTGAGGGAAGCATTTTGAAAATTTACCAAGCTGGGGGGGTTTGTTTGGGTTTTGTTTGTTTGGGTTTTGGGTTTTTTAGGTTTGATTTTTGGGGGGAGATGGGGTTCTTTGCTTGTTGTTTGTGGTTTTTGGCTTTAGTATAGTTGTAGTATTATAATAATTTAATTTTCTGTGGATTAAAAATAATGGGTTTTTTTGAAAGGTGAGGGAGATATCAACGATCATTACTTTTGCCCCTTTTTTTGTAAAATAACAGGGAAATATTCCTCCTTATGGAATTTTGCACCTCTTACATTTAGGGCCAGGGTGCTGTTATGTATTTAGCCAGGGTTAGTGTGTATTTAAGATGTCTTTATGGGACATGCTTCTGGTAACTCATAATATTTGATATGATGCTTCCAAAAAGCCACTTTTCAAGTGCTTGAATCTAGTGACATTTCAGTGAGTGCATCACTTTAAAAAGAAAGAAAAGATCAAAATGTTTTTTTCATATAAAGATTTGTCAATAAACTCGCTTTTTTTTTTTTTTTTTTTTTTTTGAGAAATCTAGGCAAGTAATACTTTGATATATGGCTTTATTAGCTATTCAGGTATGAGAGGTAAAATAGTAGAGAAAATTCTTGTAAGTGCTTAATTCATCTTTTTCAGAGATTATAGTTTTAGGTAGCTTGGTTCTATAGGGCCTATGATGGCATGCTGAGTGTACAATGCTTGTGCAATTATATAACCCAGCTTTCTAACCTGAAAACTTTTTTCTACTGGAGTTTGACAGATCCTCAACCTATGGCTTAAATGTCTTGGTTTATACTGGTTAAATTTCTTTTGGATGTATAAAGCCATTTGCAGGGTACTTTTCTGTACTTTTTATAGAAAGTGTTCCTTTACTCTTCCTCTTGATGACTGAGGTTGTTGTGAGGTGCTCGAATGAAACATGATGAGAGGGAATAATTGCTTCATCTGCTCTCCTAACACTGCAGTAATGTAACAGTAGGAAGAGAGGTAAGCACACACATTTATAGTGTTTCTGGTCCCAGTTCTTCCACTAGGTTAATGTAACTAGGAACTTCAAAGAAGAGTTTGGCTGAAGTAGGGAAGGACAGTATACAGGACTTGCATGTCTGCAGTACAAATGCTTCCTTTATACTTGGAGTGAAACAGAAGAACTGACCTTCACCTTTTCCAAGAAGGAAGGAAGTTTGGGTTTGTTAAATTCTTTTAGTTCTTTGGAATAGATCACAGCCTCAGTCATGGCTTGTAACTATTGCTATATTCATTTGTACAGAGGAAATAAAAAGGATGATTAGTGTGTTTATTAGTGTGTTGGGTACAACTTTTTTTTTTTTTTTTTTTTTTTTTTTTTTTTTTTTTTTTTTTTTTTTTTTTTTTTTTTTAATGCTTGAAGTTTTGAAGTTCCCTAAGCTTGCAGGGGAAAGTGAAGGGGTTTCCCCTACCAGCTATGAAACAAAGTAATGCAGTTCACTTTCATTGAGGAAAAAAGGTAGGTTGTTACAATCATGTATCCATTAAAGAAATCAAAATCTTTGTGTATCAAAGGGGTACATCTTTCAGTGTCGGGCTTTCACAGTCTTAAAACTATTTCAATACAATCAGAGTTGTGGATACAGCTTGACTACATGTTGTGAATTTGGACTTGCAAAAAGACTTTGAAATAGGTACTGTTCATTAACGTTAGTAATGACTTTTGGTGTTTCACTGATGCCTGTGTCCAAAAACTGAGAGATTTTCTATTGCTATTGTCCTTGGTAGCAGTACAAGTGTAGAGTTTGGCCCACAACGTAGGCAGCTCAAAAGAAGTTGTCCTATTAGTGAGGTGTCATAGCAGAGTAAGAATGTATTAAGTCATGCTGAAGGCATCTTGTATGAAGAATTGTTTAAGAAATACTAACTGAAGAAGAAATTCATATTTAAGTGCTGAGGGTGTGTAGGATTTTGTGCCTTGGTGTTTTGCTGCAAGACAACATATCGGTGTTAGGGCATGTCAGACTAAATGTTTTGTAATAACCAGATTGTTTAAGTGGCACAACTTGCAGTAACTGAGAGGGGGAAAATTAAAAAGTGTGAAGTATAAAAGGGGGAATGTTTGACCTTAGAAATTAAATCTGCAAACATTTAATTTCAGCCTTGTCTCCCAATGCTGGCAGTTACCATTTCAGTATAAAAAGATTTCTTCCCAAAGAACTGGATGGATTGTATAGACACTATAGCCTTCAACTTTAAAGTATAATGGGACTTACTTCTTAGGAGTAAGTTGAAAAATGTCTTGATATTGTGGTAGTCTGTGCTCTTTTTATTTCTAGAGCAACAGAAGTGGGTTTCACTATTTTGGAATGTGAAGTTTTTGCCTTCTCAGTCTGCTATGTTAATAGAAATTGGGCCTAAAAAAATTGTTATCCATCCTTGCTCCTAAAGACTGGCTGAGCTAAATATACATCATTCCTGACAGATGTTTGTTTAGCCTGTTTTTCAAAAATCTCTAATTATAGACTTTCCACAGTTTGGACCTTATTTATTTTTAGATGTTTGAACAGAATCTTGATGTGTTTTGCTACATTGTTAAGCCATTACTTTCCCTCTTCCTGGTGCTTTTGAGAATGGTGGGCACCTTATGTTTTTATAACACCTTTCATATAACAAAACCAATGTCTATTATATTGTTTAGACAAAACAGACTTTTTTTCTTTTTTGTAGGTCAAACCTTTTTATTCTCTGTTTATTAGGGGTTAGTTTGTTTGGTTTGGTTGATTTTTTTGTGTAATTTTTCCCTGTGGGTGGTTTACATGAGTTCTGTACTTAAATGTAGATCTATTGGTCCAGTTAAACCATTACCAGTACAAGGTAAATTTGAAAAATTACTTCATATTTCCAACCTATGATTCTCTGATTTATTCACTAAAATATGACGCTTGCCATTTCTGCACCAGCCTAGAGTTGTTGACTCATGCAAGTCTGTGATTCACTGTAGCTCCGTATCTTTCTCTGCAGAACTGCTGCCTACTCAGTTGTTCCCATCTTGTAATTCTACCGTTGTAGGTTCCTGCTTTGCAGCTATACTTACATAACTCCATCCTATTTTCAAACCACTCCTCTCACTTATCTTGGATTATAATTTTGTCCTCCAAAGTACTTCCAATCCTTTTGTATCTTGGAATCACTTTTCCTTGTCTGGTGTGAAGAAAGATGTGAGTTCTTGAACCTGGAAGTACACGTTCACGCCATTTGATAGGGGACATCTGAGTACTCTTGGGAAATGGTTTTTCAACTATCTTTTCATCCAATTTTTAGTTATGAAGTTAAGAGTATCTCGTGTATGATTTTCAGAAAATTATGGGAACAGTTTTAAGTCAAGTTAAATCTGTTGCTACTTTACTATCCATACAACATATTATTCTGCTACAGTAATACTTTTTTAACTGGTTAGCTTGAGAATTTTTTGACAGGTTGACGGGAATAAACTAAAAGCTAAGTAAAACCTGCATCAATCTTTTGCTGCAAAAGAGCAATTGTCCTAAAGGTTTTTATGTTTTCTGAAGTCAAAATAAAATAGTCCATATGCCATTTAACATTAAATGTATCCTTTATCGGTGTTTGAAGCAATAAATTACAAATTGCATCATCTGCAACTAAATATTACCCAAGAAACTTAAAAATAGGTTTCTCCTGATGATTAATGTTTTCAGAATTCTTATGTGGCTACTTAGTGCTCTATGCCCATGTTGCTGGTAGAACCATGGAGGGAGGAAATGAACACTGTGTATCTGACAGAAACAAGTTGTAGCTAAATACTCTGCTAACTCATCTGCTGTGTTGGGTGTTGCAGGCCAGAACATATTTTAATCTTTTTCTAGCAGACCTAATTTCTTCAGTCTGGCAGTAGGAAAACTTTTTAGAAGGGTTTGGAGTACAAAAACAAATGTTTGAGATTCTAGTGAGAATTTTTTTTATAGATTCCATCACCTCTCTACAACAGTTGCTGACAAATTGATACTTCAGTCAGTCCTACTAAAATCAGTGGATTAGACAAATCATTTACTGAGATATTTTACTTGGAAGATGGTTGTATCACTCCTTTCTGTAGAACACATTTGTAATGTAGCTTGAGGTAGATCACTTTTTTTGAAGTAAATACATATAATAGGAGGAACTTATGGATCTGTTAGGTTTGGCAGAGGCCTCTGAAGTTGTAGGCTGCATGTGTACAAATGTAAAGGAAGGTGGTCAGTAAGGGGGTAGTTGCAGGATTGGCAGAAGACAATGGACCTCCTTTGGGGTATAGAATCTGTTCTTTCTTTGACTCCATGCCTTTGAGCCTGTTTGTCTTTACTGCTCTTGTCTGCAGAATGTAACAGATCTGACAAAGAGACTGTAGCCAAACGCTCACTGATTTCAGGTGATGAAATATTTTTCTCCTCCCTCTACCTGGTTTCTCTTTCTGTTTTTTGACCACCATTGCAGTTCCTGCTGCAGATATTGTTTAAAATTTTCCCCTTCACCCTATGATTTGTTACCTTTTCAATAAGATGTTATGTAATTCCCATTCTACAGCTAGCACAACTGGATACAATTCCACTCCTGAAATTAGTAATAACTTTTCATACTTGCTCTGTTAAACCAAGAGCTCTTAATGATCGTTTTTGCTGATCAGTCTGAAAAATGAGGATAGAAGTGAAAAACTCCCAAGACTTTGTAAGAAGAGTGAGCTCTTCCTCCTCCCCCTTCCTTTTTATTCTGTGCAATTGGACAATACATTGTTACTGCATCAGGTGGCAATAATAAACATTTCTGCTACAGAGTTGAAATGTAATGTTTGAAATCTATTTCCAAATGTAAGATTTATATAGTTCTAGCCATTTCCTACGTGTTTTCTTTTATTCAGTTAAAAGCAGTCTTACACTGTAAGAACCTGTAAGCCAGACACCTAAGAAGTGTCCATTCACATCTATCTACATATGGCTGGCAAAAAGTTTCCTTTGGCTTAATAAAGTCTACTGATGATTTCAAGTAATGTTTATCTCTAATTTTCTGAAGCAGCTTTTTCCATACTCCATAGGATATTTAAATCATAACTTGTCTATAATAGTCATCAAGGTGCTAGCTGGGCGAGATGGGATTATAATTATACTATTATCTTTACATTTCTCAGAACTTGCCTCACCCAAAAATAAGTTCTGAAGGCATTTATTTTAATGAAAATTGATACCCTTATTGGCAGGGTTAATTCTAAGTCATTCTTTTGTTTATTAAATCCTGAATCAATACACAGGTTTTAGTAAATTAGGTGCTAATTTTCCCATTTTAATAAGAAATGCCAGTACCAAACACATTCTGTAGGTTTTGTGGGAAGCAGATCCTGTTCTGCTGCTAAAGGCAGAATATTGGATTGGATAGACACTTAGTGTGATAATTAGTACAGCATTTCTTATGTGATTTTCAGTATTAAAAGAACAACTGAAGTCTGGTTAGGCTATGAAAGTAGAGCCTATGCGTGTTTTTTTCCATAAATGCTTTGGGGCTTGTTTGGTTGGTTTTGGATTTTGGGGGGTTTTTTAAAGTGCTTTGTTTGGGTTTTTGTTTTGTTTGGGATTTTTGTTGTTTGTTTGTTTCCTTTTTTTGAATGAGGAATCCCTTTTAAGTGCAGAACAGCTGTTGAAGCAGTGGATAATTGCTGTGGTCTATTTTTGTGACATCTAGAGGCAGGAGGGTAGGATCTGTTTATTCATAGTACTTCTGTGATGGTAAATTCAAGAATCTCTTGAGTTCATCCTAGCAAGGTGGACAAAGTTAAGAATGGTTATACTGAAGCTGAGTGTGCCATAAATTGAGTGTTTGCCTTTCAGATACAGAAGTACATCGACAGCCTGCTAGCCAAGAGCAATGGAAGTGGCAGACTGATTCAACAAACAAAAAAGTAAAAATTATTTTGTAATCCCTACTATCTCATTTTGTTTTCCACTTCCTGATTAAAAGTCTTGTTTCTTGATAGTGTCTCCAATATAAAATAGTAAATTGAAAAGTCTCTCTCTTCTATTGAGTCCACTAAAAAAAAAAAATCCCCATAAGTTAAATAATGTAATTCTGTCTTTGGCCCGTTTTCAATTCTTGGATTCTTGACTTCTGTGCAAGCTCTGCTGTCTTGTGCCCAGACTGTGAATGTGGCACCAGAATCCTTGTTGGTAGGTGGGAGTCTGAACAAGGTAACTTGACATGATCACTTCATGGCAAAAGCATACCTTTGCTGACCTGCAGAAAACTGCCCAGTCCATTAAGGCTTGGCATACAATCATCTACTGGTTAGCACCAGGAAGTGGTTAAAGGCTAAATTTTCATTAAATAATTCTGTATTATATCTCAGCCTTCTACATATAATTTTTTCTTCTTAATGTCTTTGTGCATTGACGTCAGTAACCTGTAGAGAGGAAGTTTTCTAGTTGAGGCTTAATGTGGCCTTGTGGCTCCCAGAAGTTATGGCATCATTTAATTGGAAAGCCCATGGCAAAATATTTTAACTTGTTTATATTGTCCTCAGGAATTAAAAACCAAAACAAGCAACATGGAGACCTTGTTGACAGACTTCTAAGCTTTTGAACATTCTTAAGGCAAACCTTCATAAATCTGAAATTGTTCACTGCTACAAACTTGAAAAACTCAATAGTTGTGTAAAGGACTGTATTCATCTGTGTGGAAGCATGGAAACTTTACCAAAAAAGCAATTTGTTTTTAAAGAAAATGTAGACTTTTCACATGAGCACAAGCAGGTTTTTTCCAAAGAAGGAATTTGTCCTGTCTTCCAAGGAGTAATTCTTACCTATCTGAGCAGAGAGGTTTTTTTATAAAGCAACTTTTAAAGGTAAATTCAGTAGTGTTATGTGTGAATTAATTTTAGACCATTCCTTTCCTTTAAAATGGTCTGTTTAAACAGCAAATTAAGTTGCATTTCTATCTCACAGTGGGGAGTGTTCTGGTTTTGTCTGGAACAGAGGGTATTTTCTTCCTGGTAGCTGCTGCAGTGCTGTGTTTGGGTTCAGTGTGAGAGCACTGTTGATAACACACCGGTGTTTTAGTTGTTGCTCAGTAGTGCTTTCTCTAAGTCAAGGACTTGTCTGTGCCTTGTGGCAGGAGGAGCTGTGAGGGAGTGTGGCCAGGAGAGCTGAGCTGAGCTGGCCACAGGGACACTGCAAACCGTGGCTGCTGTGCCCAGCAGGAGCTGGGGGAGCTGCCTGGGAGGGGCCCATCATTGCTTGGGAATGGGCTCTTTCTCTTTTTTCCCTTTCATTGTTATTATTGTTACAATATTTTACTTTATTTCAATTATTAAACTGTTTTTATCTCAGCCTGCAGGATCTACCTTTTTCCAACTCTCCTCCCTATCCTCCCATCCCAGCAGGGAGAGTGGGGTAAAGGGAAAGCAGCTGGGTAACTTAGTTGGAGCTGGTGTTAAACCATGGCAGGAAGCAATAATAATTCTGTGTTTGCTTTAAAGCTTTCAATAAGCTCTTAAATTTTTCAAAATTTTTTTTCTTCTCTAAGAAGAGCATCTGCAGGACTTTTGATTCCTTGATCATTTATGAAAAATTACCTGAAGATATGTTGATTGCTTTTTTGAAGTTAGTCTGATTGTTAAATTTGAGTTACAGTTTTGGGCTAATGCAGTATCATTTTTTTGTTTGTTTGTTCTCTGTGTCTTGAACTTGCCCATTAGCTTAATTTATTCTCTTCATAGTACAATATTTACAAATTTCAAAATGATTTCCAAAGCTGTGGTCCTGCTCACAATTTTAGGAAAAAATAGAGTGGTCTAGTTCAGTGCCTTCTCCAGGAAGGGCCAGCCTCAAAGTTAGGAGAGGTTTCTCAGTGCCTTGTCAATAGTTTGGAAGTCCCTGTGAATGGCAGTTTCACAGCTGGGTCCCCAGCTCTGGTGGCTCTCTTGAAAAGCTTTTTCCTTGCATCAGCCTGTGAGCACTGCCTTCTATCCAAGTCCATGTTTCCAAAACCTGCTGGTGCTGGAAGGGTGCAGGTGGATCCTCCAGCTTCTCTCCAGCACTGCAGCCAGTATCCGGGTCTCACCTGCGTTTCATGTGCTCAGCTCGCTGCACTCTGTGTCCCCACTACACCCCTCGCACCTAATGACCTCGGATTTCAAGGTCAGACGGTACTTTTTGGCAGTATGTGCAACAAGGTATTTCTTTTAAAACGGGTCATTTACCTCAGAGTTTAATCTTGAAAGCTTCCTTTTTGTCAGCTGGGCAAAGGAAAGACTGGTAAAATACACATATCGGGGATTAGTGTTAAGACTCTCCTCTGCTTAGCAGAGCCTGTTTAACAATCTCTAGTCCTGACAGAATTGTTAATAAAGGCTTTTGACCCTGCTGATTGTTCTGGTAATCTGCTGAGAACTGGAGGGAACCTTGTAATTCCCTGCCACAGAACTCCAGAGGCAGCACATAGCAATTCTGGAAGGACTTCTACTCTGAGATAGTTTTCTCTCTCTGTTACCTCTCTGTGGGGGTTTTCATTTTCTCTTTAAACTCTAACGTGAGAACACAGCTTGAATTTTCTATCAAACCGTTTAATATATGTTATGAAGTGGGGGAAAGTGCAGTGTTTCTGCATGTGCAGAGGGAACTCTGACAGGAGTTTTTATAAAGAATTCTGATCTTGTTGCAAGAGAGTCCTTGTTTGTATGCTTTCATATTTTTTATACATTCAGGATATGCCTGTAGCCACATAGCCACAGCTTCTCTTCACAGCCCTTCGTTTCTGTATTCTGTTTTTCTAAAGAAATTTTTTTTTGTTTTATTTTTATGAAGACCAGTAAGTTTCTTTTCCAGATTTATTTTGGTGTACACTGATGGAGTAAAAGAAATGGCATACATGTCATTATGTCTTTTTCTGTATTTTCAGAAGCAGAACTAAGCTTTATAAATAATTCTATTTGCCTTTGCTAGTCATCATGTTGATTTTTTTTTTACTGTATTGAGTTTTTAATTACTAAATCCCAGTAGCGGATGTCATTCTTTCATGATAAATGCATTTATTGCATCTTGTCACTTTAGGATGTACCTCAGTGTTACAGAAGAATTAACAGGCGTTGGTTTTGTTGTTTACTGTCTTGAGATTTCTCTTCTGGCTCAAATTTTTGGACTTGAAATCTGTCATTGTCTTCAGTGAATCTGAACCACGGAGTATGTGACTTCTGCTTGAGTGTAGCTAAGTACTCCTGCCTCAAGAGGTTGGGGTTTTTTTATACAGGAATGAGGCTGTTTTAAGTCTTCTAAGAAATTAAAATGGCTTTCTCTGTTACTCCCTGCTTCCCCCCATCCCCATTGAAATTGTCATCTGCTTCAAGAGAGGGGTGTGTGGATTTTGGTTTGGTTTTTTATTTGGTTGGTTGGTTTGGGTTTTTATTGTGGGATTTTTTCTGTTTTTTCAAAAGCAGAATCTGCTGCCTGTGAATTGTGAGATATTTACAAAAATATGTTTTCTAATCCCCTCTAGCTTGAAGAAATAGCATAAAGATGCTTTAAGAGTTGGCATTTGGAATTGGAGAGGATAAAGTCCTGATGAGAATTGAGCTCCTGGTACTGGAGATGGATCATTAGGGACTTGAGAAATAACAGGCTTAATATTTAAATGGACAATGTGTGGACAAACAAGGAAAAGAAAGACGATCGGGTAGAATTGAGATAGCTGGAAACAATACCTGGGGAAGCAGGTATCTAGCAGCTCTGAGATCCTCAATTAGAAATACTTTTTGTTGGACTGGGTGACTTTGAATCCCATAGTCAGTAGGGGAAATTGGGAAGTGGAAGAGAAGATGGAAGTATCTCCTGACACAGGTAGATATTTTTGTTAGCAGTTTTATTGTCATCTTGTAAAAAAGTAGGGCTGTTAGGCATTAGATTTGTGTTTTAAAGGGCAGAGTAGCTGTGCTGATGGTATATTTTGAGCTGTATTCTAAAGCAGAGCTGTCAGTTTTCTTGCCAAATTTAGGCTCATGGTTTAAGCAAATTACAAACTATGCCTCTTTCCCTTGATACTCTGAATTGGCAAAAGAGGCAGCAATATCTTACCCTTTCCTACCATCCTTCTGGCATTTAAAGCATGTGTTAATATTTCTTTCGCTCTTTGCACTCTATAAAGCGAATCTTCCTTCACAACTAGAAGGCAGCTGGCACCTTCCAAAGCCCATAATGGAAGCACATGAACTGCAATTGAATATGTATGAGGAAGAAGATAATCTGTCATTATCTTGTGATGGCATGTTCTGTTTTTTCTCTCTTCTCCTGCTCCACCCTTACTGGGCTGTTTACTCCAGACTGATTCAAACCTGGTCTGTTCAGCCATTTATCCAGTTGAAGGGAAAGGCAAAAGCAACTTAGAGTTGCATCACTGCTTTCCTACGCAGTTATTTTTTCTTCTAGCAATTAAATAGGCTTTTTGCATGTATTTGGACTCAGGAAAAGAATCACATGCTCTTTATCCCATAAATGTTGTTGGCTTAACTAATTTTACAACAATAGAGAATGAAATTCTTCCAGGAGGAAAATGAAGCATCTTGCAGTGTGTATGCCTGAAAATCTGAAAGTTATTTTCTACTTGACTCATGATTTAATTCATTTTGATCTAGTACCATATTTAATTAATTTATAAGTACTACTTTTGTAGTAGACAATTATAAATATAGTCTGCCTGTATTGTGTTGTGTACAGTATATGAAAAAATTGTTGGATTGTCTTGGAATGCTAATTTTGAAGTTAAAATCTCAGCATAGATTTGACAAAATCTTGCATATCTTTCTGGGGGTGCTAAGCCAGCTCACTGAAAATGAAGGAAAACCATAGTTTTAAGGGAAGTCAGCAATTCAACAGGGCAAATAAGAACCCAGTATTTTGTCAGAAAGAAAGCAATAACATTTTTTCTTCTTTCTCCATTCTTCTAATTTCAGTTAAAAGCCCGTATATTTATGCTTAACTGCTGGATTGTCATCATTCTGTGATGCATGACCTTTGAAATAAACAGTATAGTAATCAAAATTCTGCATATATGGAAACTAGAAGGCTGCTTTTTGTCTTGAATTTTTCTGTCTGAAACATAATGTTTCAGTTCCATTTTGTTATTGTAATAGAGTCCAGGGTTTGTGTTTAAATGGGTGTTGTTCTGCCTTTGTATGTCTGACCTATATAATATTATGCCAAAGGAAATGAGAATGTTTGGGCATGTATTTGGAGAAGCCAAAAAATTCTAATGTAATGATGCTGTAAACCACAGGTTGGTCATCTGTTGTGGCCTTTGCAGTTTGAGACACTTTGAATTTTTCTCAAGTTTCTATTTATAGTACAAATATTGCCTTCGTATGAAATTTTCCCCAGTATTTTATAACATAATTGCTGGTTTGGACTTTGGCCTCCCCTTGGTTAAGTTTTCTTTAACATGATTTTGAATTCACATATAGCTTTTTTAAATCCCCTAATACTCTTAACTGTCCTTTCTGATACTGACTTGTGCTCTCTTTGTGTTTTGTAGAAAATGTTCCAGAAGAACTCCGAGAGCCATTTTACACAGACCAGTATGACCAGGAGCACATTAAGCCACCTGTTGTTAACTTGCTGCTGTCTGCCGAGCTCTACTGTCGTGCTGGGAGCCTTATCCTCAAGAGTGATGCTGCAAAACCACTTCTAGGTCATGATGCTGTTATACAAGCCCTGGCACAAAAAGGCCTTTATGTCACTGACCAAGAAAAGTTGGTGACTGAACGAGATCTTCACAAAAAACCAATTCAGATGGTGAGTGTTCAAGGCTTCTTGTTACGTCTCTTCTCTCCATCTGTGTACTCCCAATACCTACAGATCTGTCTTTTAAAATGCATCATTATGTTGAAGTATTTTTTCAGTTCAGTGGGATTCATTACTGGGAAATTCATGGTTTTTTTGGTTTGGGCTTTTTTTTCATGTCATCAGCTGTCAGTGCAGGTGTATTTCTTCTGTATTAATGCTAGAGTACACCTATCTTCCTACTTAGTTAAAATATTACCCTTTTAAATATAGCAGCAACAATGTGATCACTTTGATTTCAGTTTTGCAGCACTGACTGTTAGTGAATATTTCTGTGTTGGAAAAGTTTATAAACATTATTCTTGGGCAGAAATCTTTGGTTAAAAGCTTGAAAAAAGTTTTGATGACAGGCAATTCAACCTAATAACATTGAATAGTCACCTGTTGCACATTAAGTCAATGTAAAACACAACAATGGTATTTTTTCATGGAGACTTTTAATAATATGTCTTTGCTTTATACAACTGCTAATTAAAACAGTTCAACTGATGAATGATTCTATTAGTAAGCTCCTAAGTCATGAGTTTTCTTCTCTGTTTGGCACTGAGTTATAAAAAATTAACTGTAAAAAGGATGCCTACGTATGTTTGTTTAGCAAATGGCAATATGATAGAATAAGATGCTACTATATTTAAAGTGATCTATTTACAATGTTCACCTTTTTATATTTGTATTTAATGTTTAATATAGAGAATAAATTAAACAAAGTGTTTGTGGTCAGTGACCTGTAGCTGCCTCTAGAATGAAGGTGTGTGGAAATTAAAATAGCTATGGTGATCTTAGAGGTGTTTTCCAATCTAAATAATTCTATGTTTCTAAGTGATGCAAAATTTGCAGGATTCTTGCAATACTTGTGGGTGGTTAGGAGTGTTCCTGATATTCACAGAAGTCAAAGTATTTAAGAAACAAACTTCCTGACTTTGTTTTTGGATAACTTAATTCCATTCTTGCTTCTGAAGGAAATAAGGTTACTGACTTGCATTTATGAGCCTCTGGTTTCCCCATTTGATTCTTTCAATTTGATCCTTGTCTATAGTAGTTTTAAGACTCATGTCTTCCCAGAGCTCTCAGTTGGAAAAAAAGGTGTCAGTATTACCTGGTTTGGTTTGCTGATGTTTGATCTGGTAATTCATGTTGCTTAAAATGCATTTCAGTAGTCATTTTCTATTTCCCCCATGCTTGTGGAACTGTTTGTGTGTTTTCCCACTGTTGTTTAGGTATAGTCAGCAGGAAGTTATTCACAAATGAATACATAAGAGTTGATGTCCCCAGTTCCTGCTGTGCCCAGGGCCCTGGCCCCCACTCCAGTACCAGTAACAGATGGCTGCACTGGTGCTGCTGTCAGTTTACAGGCAGCTGGGCTGTGGCAAGGACGGGGAACACAACTGGCTTGGGCAGAAGCACAGCCTTGTCCAAAACAACTGCTGCAAAACTGTAGTCTCCATATGAACATCCTGAGCCCAAGAGTTTTAGTTTGTCAAACCATGCTCCCATTCCTATGCAAAGCTCCTAGCAGCAGCATTATATTTTAATTGGAAAGCCTCAATCCTTTTCCTTATGATAATATTAGTAAAGTTGGCAGAGAACTTCAAATCTGGCTGTTGCAATATTGACAGTCTTTTCCCTTGATGCCTTCCAGTACCCTTTGCTATTATTCCATGTGTCACACTTTCTACAAGTCTTACAAATTTAAATGTATATCCTGTTTTAGAGCATGGAATAGTTTTTCTTTTTCAGTTATGTAGAACAGAAAGTTTTCATTTGTAATTAACACATATGTTCCTCTAGTAGACCAGATTGTGTTAAACCCATGTAAAATGTAATTTTGCGTAATTTAATAGAACATAGTATGGTTGTCATTCCCTTTGCCAGCCTGTCTTCCCCAGGAATAGGGGAAAGATGCTGGTGTTTGTTAGGGGATATTTCTTATTACCTTCTCAGATTACTGTACTTTCTCTAGCTGAAAAGGGGCGAGTTGTAATAAAAAATGGTACTATGGAAAGAGATTTGAGTAAGGAGTATTTTAATTTTACACGTGTATTAGAACGTGTGTAGCTGTGGCCAAGAGACTTGGAATTCCTTGGACTGGATGTTTGCACAGTGACGTCTGTGGGGATTAATTGTTGACTCAGTTCACATGTGATTATTTAGTGAAGCAGGCATTTTGGTCTTCTGCCTCTCTGAGGTGGAACTTTTCTCTGAAGCACCTTACATATTTAAGTTTGAAAAGTCTAGCAAATGGAGTGCTGCTTTGTGCTGGGGTCAGGATAGATGGCACTTGGCTTGTCAGTCATGACTGACTTGGCTGCATTAGTATCTAATTTGAGAGGCTGCAAATGCTGTGTTTGTGTACATACATAGGGGGGTGTGTGTATGTGTATGTGTGCAAATCAGTTTGCCCTGGTGGAATGAGGCACTTGTGAAATTAACCCATGGCAGCAAAGGCTTCTGTGAAAGCCTCCCCTGTGTGGTCTGATTAATTCTTTTACTCTTTCTTGTGTTTGGTTTGTTCACATCTCCTATTTAATTTCTGG
Source organism: Cettia cetti (assembly GCA_013401135.1). Classification (NCBI taxonomy): domain Eukaryota; kingdom Metazoa; phylum Chordata; class Aves; order Passeriformes; family Sylviidae; genus Cettia; species Cettia cetti. The sequence continues at coordinate 15,907 of VZUI01045035.1, forward strand.
TGAAACCAAAAGCTAGGTTATTCAGTGGTATGTCAATGTCTGTTCTCCATGTATTGCAAGACAGTGAAACTTAATTCTGTGGGTTTTTTGTTAACTCTGTGTTTGATAGGATCATCCTGTTTTTAGTTTTGGTAGGGGAGCAAAAGTACCAAATCGCATGTTATTTCTCTTCGGTTGAAATTTATATGGACTTGGCTCTGCTCTGCTGAACTTCAAACAGTGCAGAAACAGTCTAGAGCTTGGAATTGAAAGTGTTGAACCAAGAACCAGAGTATTTTTCTCCTGGAAATTACACTTCTGTAGAAAATGAATTATCTGATGTTTAAAAAGTTTATGGAAGCTCAGTTGTAAAAAAAATAAAATTGCAAAGATATTTATGTCAGTTGGCAAGTTCCAATTGCAATTAAAAAAACCAAATCTATCTTCAGCAGGCACCCCCATATGGAAATGTGAGATTTTGACCTGCTATAAAAGTCAGAAATAGCATAAGCATCCAGCATGGTTCTGACAATAGTGAAATAGTTTTCTAATGCTTCCAGCTATAATATGCATAGATCACCATGCAAGTCAGGCTTAACTTCGTTTTTCTATGCTGATTTATTTTTTAACATTTTGTATTTCCTTCATAACCCAAACTGACTTAAACCTTCAAATGTCAGATACACAAGAAGAAGGCAATTTGGATTTTTTTCATTTTTCTCATATAAGCATTGGATCTCTGTTTTAAAAATATATATATCTGTTCTTACAGGGTAAGTCAGAGGAGACTTTTATACAAATTTCTCCATTATGACAAGAATTTAATATTAACTGAATAATCTATTTTCCATGCCAAATCATTTTACAAGAATTCTGATATTTAATCAGGCTGGTCACTTGGTATTCATATGGTCTCTTTCAATTTGCTTCAAGTGCAGGGAAGAATAAACAGATTCAGAGAGGAATTAAGAAATGCTTTCCTCCCTCAAGTCCCTGCAATGCACTTCTGCCATCTGGGGAAAGGAATAAAAAAATCAGCATCTCAGTTCACTTTGCAGGGAAACTGAAGTTGCATAACTACCCCAGCAGTGGACTTCTGTCCCTAATGTGACAGGACCAAAACAATCTCAATTTCTAGCTTGAGGAGTAATAATGTCAAATCTTGCATACTTGTTTTAAAACCAGTGTTGTTAGGGGGTGTATAGATACAGTAATGTTACAGATTTTTACCAAATTTGCACTGAAAAATCCATTTGCCTAAGCTTACTATTGTATATTGATAAAACATTCTCAGCTGACTACAAGAAGTAGTTTTCAATTTGCAAGGCACTTGAAGATATTTAGTTCTTAAATAAAATTTAGTGACTAGAAAAAGGTTAGGGAATACCTTGTGTCTAACACTATATCCAAGAATATATGCCATACAAATATTTTTTATATTTTCAGTGTGGGGAAGTATAAAAGCCATGCTAAGCCTAATATAATCAAATAGCATAACTTTTGTTACAAGTCAAACTCCGAATTCAGAAAAATGCTGTTGCAAGAAAATCAACCAGCTGAGCAGCTACTTTAAAATTACACCCATGTATAGTTTCTACAATTAACCAGGTAACACCTAAATCCCTCAATAAAATTCTACAATTTTCAGCCAAGACAGAAAGGGAATGAGACACTCCTGCAAAACCCCAGCAATAAGTCCATAATAGCTGGTAGGAATTAAAATTGCTACTTTCCTAATTCTGAGACATTATTTGTGTGTGTAGGGTTTAAATATAAAAAGTAGCGTGCTGTCATGCAAGTTGTATATGTATTTAGCTGCAAATTGCCTTCTTCCTTGAGATAGCTGTTGTGAGGAAGGCTGGCAGTAATTTCTCTGTAGCAGTTTGTGAATCTGGACTGTAACTGAGGAATAATTAGGTGTGCCTGTATTAGCTAGTCAGTACTCATCAGCAGTGCATGTTTGAGGCAAACAGCTGTGTTTCTTCCAGTTACTGCTCTCCTGGTTTGCAGTGTGGGGGCGTATCAGGGAACAAATGCCGGGGGCTTGAGCATGTAATCTGCAAGTTGGGCTCCAGGATCACACCTATGGTAGCCCACTTGCCAAGGGGTACTCGTTTCCCAGGACTGGAGCAGAGCTGACTGAAGTGAATCCCCTGGGGAAGGAGCAGAGATGAGTCCAGGGACCTTTGCACCAGTTTGGCTTTTCTGTTGTGCAGAACTGATTGTGGAGTTAATCATAGCCAGTGAAACTCCTGTGGAAGGCAGGAGGACTCAGGGATTGATAGTGCTAGGTGTGTATGTACCACAGCCAGAAGCTGGCTCTCCTTCTGGATGAGATAACAGACAATAAGTGGTTAACTCATCCTGCAATCCAGACTTTTGGTCTCCCTGGCAGACTGCATTCATTGGAAATGACAGTGCCTTTCATCAGTGGTGTGTTTCTCCTTGAGGAAGGGCTGCAGCAGCTCACCTGGTTACTTGCAGCTACATGCTGCAGTCTCTGCACTTGCAGGCTGTACAGCTCCTTTAACTCTGGTCTGGAAAGCAGCACAACATGTACTAAGCACTTCAAAAGTGCTTAAGAAGTAAGATGTGGTTTCTGCCCTGAAGAATTTTTTTTTCAGTTTTTAGGCATGATGCAACAAGTTTCAATTCCATGCTACTGCAAATTAGTTATTAGATGAAGACACATTAAAAGAATTTGCAGTTACTTGACTTGAGCCCATAGATACTATAATTTGTTAGTTAAAGCACCAGATTCTAACTGCCTTGTGATATATAATTGTCTTTGATACTAGCATGTTTCACAGAAGATTAAAATAATAAGCAAATATAGTGGTGAAACAGAACCTGAGTTCAGCGAGTCTGATGTGCTATGTGGAACCAGTCTGCTGTGGAATTGGGCTGGGAAAATGTAATCTTTAGATGTTCCATAGTTTTTGTTCCATTTCTAGTCTCACCTCTTCACAAGCATTCCTCATAAGGTTCTCAATTGCTTGAAAATAAGGATCTTGTGTTTTTGCTGGATTTACTATGTCAAATATACCATCCCACTGCAGTCAGCACTGCACTAACACCTGTTTGCCACAGTAATGTTGGACCAGGCTCCCTCACACACGGTGCCAGTTCACACTTGGGCCACAGCAACTGCTGTCCACTGAGTTCATTCTGCATTTACCATTTTAACTTAGAACTAAATGTCCTATTAGCTTTTTTTCAAGCAATTTTTGTTGACTCATAGCCTGGGTATTTTGTTTTGCTTGCTGCTTGTATTTAATTATGTTTTTCTTGTATGTAGAAAATGCTTTTTTTCTGTGTCATGTAAATAGAAGCAGTGTCTTGGGATATTTTCTGCAGTATGTTTGTCTAGAATTTAGTGAATGCAAAACATGCAGGTTATTAGTGTGAGTTACAGTAGAGTTTGTTGCACTTCTGTACATCTGTGTCAGAAATTTGTGGAAGACTTAGATAACCACAAAGGCCTCTGCAACATCCTTTGGGTTTTCGTGGAATTCTGTCTGCTCAACTTGTGCATCAAGTGTGGCAACTACTGTGGAAGATAGCAAAGCTACTGATGCCAAAGTTGTGTCTATAAAGAATAACAAAGGAGAGATGTTTTCCTGCTCCTTTCCAGAAGCTCTAATGCTAAAAACCCTAAGGCTTTCTATGATTTCTCTAGCTTTAATTTTAGTTGTTGTTTGTTTTTAAATCCAGCATCCTTAATTTCAGTACAAGATTCTCTAGAGTGTTTTAGTCTTAGGGTTCCAGCACTGTAGTTGGCATTTCAAACTTGTATTACTAAGAATTCTTGCCTAGAAGGTAACTAGGTCTGATAGTTCTTTTTACCAATTCTTGTAGGGTTGATTTCAGCTGTGCAGAGCTATTAAATAAACTGTGCTGCTTGTATTGCCTTGGAAGTGCCTTCTCAGAACTGCCTTAAAACCCTGATGGATGCAGATGTTTACAGAGCTGCCCTTACACTGGCCTTTGCCACTTGAATGTAGTAGGAAATATTTAGAAACAGCAGCACATTTTCTCATGCTTAGTCTAATGTAAAATTGTGGTAACTACATTTAATCTTTTACTAAAATGAGGAGAGAATATTACAATACATCTTCCAAACGAGATACATGATCTACTGAATCAAACTGCTGCTTTTGGAATGAGGACAGGAAATTAAATGAACCTCAAGAGAAGGTAGCACCTCCTAAAGTCAAGTCTCATGCCCCTCATGAGAAAATAATGCAATTCATTATTATTGTCTGTTGCCCATCTTTTTCACTTCCTTGCAAAATAGCTGGTGTTCTTCTGCCTTGAACAAACTCAAGTTTGGAATCAAAGAGCTTCTGATTGTGTTCTTAGTTATTATTCCATCTTGTGGTGCATTTAATCTGCAGAGGAGGGAGAGGTGGAGAAAAAGGGGGTGATGCTGGTGATTTAATTAAAAAAAAAAAAACAGAACAACCACCTGAGAACAGACCAAAATCCACTCCTGAATCACAAAAAAAAAAAAAAAACCAGTTAAAAGGAAGAATAAATTAGGAAAGAAATACATAGTGAGTTTAGCCTATAAAGAATGCCAGATACCATGTATAAAATGCTTTCTAAAAAGGAAGTGTTTTCATTAACCTTGAAAGAAGGACTACTTTGTTAAACACAGTTAAAGAACATTTTCTTCCTGTTTCAATAGCACTGTTAGGTAGTGTGGTTCAGCTTTTGGCTGTTGGTTTGCTGCTGTGAACTTTCTTTGTATCTTTAAATATGTGAAAAGGTTTATTTAAATACATGTTTAGGAATTGTCTTACTTCTACTGGGTTAAGTATATTTTGGAGCATACTAACTGAGCTATTAGGAAAAGATGTATCTGTGAACTTTTTTACAGACTATCTAGGAGGAATTTCTTCATCAGTTTATTTGAATCATGGTAAGGAAGAGAAATCTTTCTTAATGCCCTTGTACTGGCTATAACAAAGCTAAAAATCTTACATGGTTGTAGCAGGCAGTTGAAGAGCACTGCTTTCTTCCTATTATGGAAAATAGTGAGCAGCTTTTAGCAGGAGGTGTGGGTCTGTCATGTAAACATAAGGAGAGCTTCACTACCAGCTCTGTGTAGTACATACACACAGCAACAAGGGGACAAAACCACACTGACTGTTGAAGGAATACAGTTTGTACTCCCCAAAATGCAGCAGCTGCTCCAGTCTAGTACAAAAGAACATTTTGAATCTGCATTTGTTAATCTGCACACATAATCCTGGCAATCTGCCCGCCTTTATCAGCATGGAACACACTGTGTGTCATCACAGTAGATGTATCATACATAACGAAATCTTTGTTCTTACAAACTCTATGGAATTTAACATTATGAGATTTTCTTTTCCTGATGTTGAATGAACAAAATATCTTCAGGTCTCCATAGTATATCTGTTCTTCTTGTGTGACAGTTAAGGAAATGCTGTAAATAACAATGTATGTCCATTGTTTATAGGAACTGGTAGGTTTATATTAACTAGAAGAAATTGTATTACCTTGGAGACATGCATGTCCAAATCAAAGCAAAATCCGGTAGAATTTGTCCTATGTAAATAAAACAAGATTTACGTTAAAAGATTATCTGATAACTTGTTGAATAGGTTAGGTTTAAAATTGACTAGAATAGTGCTCTGAAGGAAACTGTCTAGTATAAATGTAGATGATGTTCAGTTTTCCCTCATGTATCAGAAGATCATGAGGAAGGATGTCTCCCAGTATTTTTCTTTGCCTTCCCAAACCATGAATCTAAGACCAGTGGAAAAATTAGTAAAGTGTATGTTAGAAAGAAATCCTACAGCTTTATGATTTTAGAATAATGGAAAAAGTTATCTTTAGCATAATTTATATAATCATGTAGCAGTAGCCAGAGATCCAAATCAGTCAGCTGTCAAGACTGATGACACCTCTCTAAAGCTGAAATGGCAAGAGTTTTTATAAGATCTAAGTTGGGTGTTTGGAATACAATTTAGAAGACACAGCAGTCATAAGTATATGCAATGTGAAGTGTGTATTGAAATTCTTTTAACTGTTTGGTTTCATAAAGAAGTGGCAGGTTAAAAATATTATGGCCTTTGAAAGAAGAAAATTGCAAGAAAAGCAGAGAGAATATGTAGATATTGGGTAAGCATGTAGTGGGTCATCAGATTAATTTTACATTATGCAATTATATATATGAAATCTCATTACATAGGAACGTGTTTCTTAAATATGAAACTGATGTATCTGTTACATTATTAAAGGATACTCATATATTGAAGTAAATTGCAGTAAGTGGTATTTAGGCAACAAACCATTGCAGTAGGTGCCAATTAAGTGCTGTTGAAAGATAGATTGCATTTTCTCCCTGTTTGTCAACAGCATTTATTCAAAGGTGTAGTTATAGAAGTTGTACCACCTCACCCTCTTTTTACTGATGCAGGGCTGCTGACCTGCAAATTATGAATTAACTCCTGGGGTTCTGGGCAGGCTTTATTTTGCCGTATCAGCTGTCAGAAGAACCCTACCCTAGAGAAATTTAAGGAAAAGGAGAGTTTCTAAAATCTATCATGTAATATCAACTCCTTAATTTCTACTGTGCCTGTGTGAACATGAGCAGCTTGTTCCCTTTCTGTTTGTAGCTGCTTTTTTATGTGTGGTCAGGAAAATTCTCTCAGGCCCTTTGTTTCCCAAACCTTCTCTTCATTCCAAACACCCTCCGTTTGGTGGCTGTCTTTCTTGACAGTTGTGCTGGAAACAGGACCCAGGATTCCAGCTGACCTTGCCAAGGCCTGTAGGGCACTCGGCTTGTGGGGTGTTTCAGTGAGCAAGGGCCTGCAGGTGACCCACGTGTGTGGCACCTGCCTCTCCTGCAGTGACATTCATTGTGTGCTCCTGTTCAGGTGGTGACAATCTCTAAGTTCAGATCATGCTGACCAGAGATTTGCTTTTGTGTTCTCTACTCCAGTGCAAAAGGTTAATACAGACTTTTTTCTGACTCTCTTCTCTGTCATATTAAGATTAAATTGGAACTGATTATACCATATGTTGCTGAAATAGGCTTTGGTGGAAAATACTCTGCACTTGATTTCCCTTCTTAAGGGCACTCTGTGAGGTAATAAACATTTGTAAAAGCTTCCTGGTCTATTACACAGAAAGAATTGTGTAAATCCCACTGGTATGTATCTGGGGTATTGTTTTGCCAAGACAGCCAATTCACTTTGAAGCATGGACTGAAGAAAAAAAAAAAAAAAAATTAGAGTGAATTACAGGACTGCCAGGTTACATCCTAATACTTAATAGGAAAACAATGAAATGGACAGAAGGTTGATGGAAAGAAAATTCTCTTCACAATTATGAATGTTTTTCCCTTTTTTTGTTTCTTTTCCTTACACCTGTTCTTAACTTCCCTGCTCCCAGAAGCAAAACCAAACCATCTAATGGTACTTAGAAGTTCACTGTAAAGACAGCTGTGTGTATGTGAAGTTAAAAATAATAGTGTGACTGCCTATAGAAAGATTGTAAATTAATGAAGTTCAGTATGTAATTTTGTCAGGGAAATCTCATAACTTCTGTGTTGATAATTCTTTATGATAAGATGTATCTTATAAGGTAGATATAGGATTCAAAGGATGAACTTACTCCAGCTCCTGCTTTTAGCTTTTCTTTGGCAACAGGAAGAAATACAAAGAATACTGAACTTGCTCAGTAGGGAAGTAGAATAGCATGGTAATACTGAAGTTGATAAAGAAATATGTATATGTGCTACCAAAGAACTGCTGGAGAGAAGCAAATCCTGATTTTTTCATACATATGTTGCATATGTATGAAAATTCTTATTTTTCCAGGTCAAAGCTTTGGGGGAAAAAAACCCCAATCCTCCTAAAGTACTATGTACTTTCAACAACAGCAGCAAAAATACTCATATGCCTCTATGCACTGAGGGATAATTTATCTGGTTTTCCAGATAAAGCATTGGGAAACTGAGAACTGGTATAATGGGCTACATGTACCTTGGTATTATTGGCTTGTACTGCTTATGGGGGAAGGAGAAGGATAATTCAGCCTTGCTTGTTCTAATAAGATCTTATGTCCTAATGACTTAACACCATTATGCTCTCATATCTATGGCTGTAGTGTCAATTATTTTGGGTTCCTTTTCTTAAACAACTTTAAGCTTTCCTTTATTAGAGAAGGCCGTACCTTTCTGATTATTGTAGCTTGCCTTTTTTCAGCTAAGGTGGAAGTCCCCATTTCTGTGGGACTTACTTCTCTTCTTACCCTACCAAATTTAGAGGGAGAACTGATTACTCCTGTAATTCATCATTTTCCCACAAATTTTGCCTTCTCGTTAAACCTGATCAGTGATGAGTTTTCCTTCCAGGCCACTGGTAAAAACAGAGGTGGTGAGCTGATAACTCATTCATGTGGTGTTTCTTGAAAAATTCACCAATTCATTGCTGAGTCTATGCTCAGGGCTGCGCTATAAATCAGTATAATGTATCCAGCATTAAGAAGTCTCTTTATTCAGAATGTATTAGTATCAAGTTAGATACCTTGCACTCATAAGTCTTTTCACTTATATGTGAATTTAGAAAGTGGCTTATGTTCTGTTAGTTTAAATTGGCATGTGTTCATTTATCATACATAAATTAAGCTGCTTGTTGACTCTGAAATTATTTTACATGAATCAGAAGCAGCATTTGTGGCATTGGAATTATTTGTATTGTCTGTTGATTCTCAAAAAAAATTCCATTTTTCCATGTCTTCTAATCCTCTGGAATGTCCCCAGTGTTCTTAGACTTATTGGAAGAATAGCTCAATGTGTACAGATTACTCCTCTTTAATCCTTTTGTAGTTTTAAAAACATGGTATTTTTTTCTTTCCCTGTTTGCTCCAGACTGAGATGAAGATTTAGGTTAAGCATGAAATTGGCAGACTTGCAGATAATCCAAAGACTATCAAAAATTAATATATTTTCTAGAAGACTGAATTACAACTCTTTTAAAAAAGGGAAATATGCGACTAGTGTAAGCTTCCAGATCAGTACGTTAATTCCTAACAGAATTGAGATATTTCTCTGTAGGCCAGTATTTCCCACCCTTAAACACAACAAATGTCCTCAGTCATCAAAGAAAGGAGTTACGAGCTGGCTTTTTAAGGCTGAAACTTTGGACAGCAGCACAAAAGCTGTCAGCACTTAGGTGGTTTAAAAAGGTGCCATGTTTAATGTAACTGCATGTCTCTCCTGCCACTTACATCACTTTTTCCCTGTACAAAGAAGCTCTTGGTTCATACTTACTTTTAGCTAATGTAAGCTGCCATCTTGATGACTATATTAAGGATAAATCATGTAAGACTGCTTTCATGTTATTCTAAAATATATTCTGTTTTGACCATATTGTCACTTCTGTTGTCTTGTCCAAATCGTAGTCTTCTAAATTGTGGGTTGTGGTTTCTTCCTGGCAATTCTTTTATTGGGGAAAATACCTACCGTTCTTCCAGTACAACCACTGACTAATTTTTCCTTTTAGCTTTCCTGATGGCATACACTGCTGATTTTTCAGTCTTTGCATTGCTTCTGTACCTTCCCCAAATCTTCTTTGAGAAGAATTTAAAATATGATCTGAATTTGCACGTTTAATCCTAGTCCAATGACATTTTGGTTTTGTCTTTTGTTCTACTTAGGGCCTATATCTCTCCTCTGCTGGTTATTTATTTTAGAAATTCTTTCTTGTACAAGTCCTTGCAAGCATATTGGTGATTGCTGCTGTACTAGAGGGGAGTGAGCCAAATTCACTCCTTTGCCAAAGGGAAGGCTGAAGTGCAGACCAGATAGCTGTGGACTCTGATGAGCTTCATTCCTGAGCCAGCACATACTGAGAATAGCTCAGGAGGCCTTCAGGATGTAGGTCTGAGAAAAAAATGTGAGAGATTAGGGGGTTTAGGGGGGAACTAGATCATCAAGGGAACTTAGGGTGATGGCTGGGTGAGAGAAGAAGCAAAGTTTCTCCAGAGACTGGAGCGCATAGTTCATCAATTCACAAAGCATCGCTGATACAGAGCAACTTAACTTCTCCCCACTTTGCACCCTCTAGGTGAAAGATAATCACAGCCAAGTGCTTGGAGGTGTTTCCCCAAAGGGCTTCTGCTGTTCTGTCAAAAGGACATCATCAATCTGTGACAATCCCAATAAAGCAGAGTCTTCCAGATTTCTGTGTAGGCATGATGTGATAAAGCTTTATTGCTGGGAATATCTTCTTCCAGAATGGAGATAATTTTTTTTTTTCTTCCACAGTATAACTCCCACCACTCCTCCTCTGCTTCTTGCAACAGCACCAGTATACATGGTGCTTTACAGATTAAAATAATACACTGTTAATTTGTTGGCAACTAGACATGCAATTATCTCCTACTTTTTTTGTCATAATTTCCAGGAGCAAAATAATGGATTGATATTGGAGTAAGAAAATACTGAAGAAAAGTATGGGTATAATAATTGAACTTCTAATTGAGCTTTCTGTATTATTTAACTTCTGTACTTGCTGCTGTGAAAAAGCATGTTACACTAGACTTATATTTACAGAAACTGTTTTTGCACCCTTTCATATATTTCAGATGACTTTTTAGAGAATGCAATTAACTGCATTTACATAAGCAGTTTGAACATGATTATATATTGAAAGCTGAATGAGGTTTTGGGGTGAAATTGGAAAACTTGGTAGGTCACTTGTTTTCCTCTGTCATGAATGTCAGTATGCAGTACACAGTGCTTAAGGTATGGCTGCTTACTATTTCAGTGAGATGTTTATAAATTAATCAAATGCAGGATAATATGTGGAGGCTGAGTGAGAAGACTGTAAAATCAGGTCTATATATGTATCTATTAATTATTTATTTATGTGAAAGAGTTGTTTGCCTTTATCTCACCAAGCAGCATGTTTTATCATAAGTATAAAGCAGCATGTTTTATCATAAGTATATAGCATTATATTGGTAAATATGAATGCATTCAGTACTAGACAGTATATTCTTTATCAGTAGTTAGAAGAGAATTTAAATTGTTTCATTCAGTTTCATTCATACCAGAATGTAACACCAAGTTTTAATGTTGAATCAGGGCAGCAGAGGGAGGAAAAGGTCATAATATATATACAGAAAATATAAAGAACTGAACAGGACTTGTTAAGCAAATGCTGGTATTTGTAATGGTTTATTGTTCTACAAAACTGATCTGTTTAAAACCTCATTTTTAATACCAATATTAGTGTCTGTAGAAACGAAATTGAGGATAATATTTATATATTTAACTGTGCATGAAAAGAAGTTTTAAAAAATAACTGGCTGTGCCAAATACTGGAAAGCTAGGAGAAAAGCCAAAGTGGCATTTTCATTTGCAGTCTTGGACTCTGGCAAAAGCATGACGTTAGTCTCTAAATGTGACAACCTGTCTTGTTCATATCTCAAAGGGATAATGCTCTTTGAATGGCTGATTCATTCTCATTAGGGCCCATTGCAAACATTTGCTGTATGTATTCAAAGCCACTCTGACATCTCAATCCTATAGATATATTGGTGTGTAAATGTGTATATGTAAACAATCGTGAGAGTTACTGAGCCAGATCGACAGGAAGAGAAATAAGACATTTAGAATGTAGAGTTAAGATGAAGACAGCATTCAAAATAACTTTGATAGTCAGTCATTGATACAGCTCACATTGCTAAAAGATCTGTAGTTTATGTAAAGAGAATCCCAGCATAGGCAGTTAGGGATTAATTCAAAAGTCATTGCAAAGGTCACGTTAATCAATGATGGAAGTATTTGAAAGAGTATCCAAGTACAGGGTTTGAAGAATCACTATTAACATGCCTTTTCTTTGTTTTGCACAATTTCCTAGCTGTAGCTGTCTGGTAGATCAGTGTGGGCCATTGTGGTGTAGCTCTGGGAATGGGTGTCTGAGCAGCCCCCGTGCTTCCCAGGGCTCCTGCTCCGGCCAGCTGAGCGATGGAGCTGGGAGCACGCTTCCTCTTGGGTGGCTGCACATCCTGGCATGGCACAAGGAAGTTGCAGGCTATAATGAAAGGAAAGGAGGGAGGGATGTTGGTGTTCCTCTTGTATGTAGTTGCTGCTCTGGTTGAGCCTCTCTGTGCTTGCTCTTCAGCCATGTGAAACTGATTTTGTTTTGTCTTGGTTTTTCTTCAGTAGGGGCAACTTGTATTAGACATTTACTTTGGTTTGGATTTGATAATGCCTTTTGAACTACCCAAATGATGTAGCAAGTGTTACACCATATACTCTTTGATGGCTAGTATTTGGTTTGCATCCAAGGGCAAAGAGGATGAATGGGAAGAGTTCCAGACACAACAGAAAGCATGGGTACTAATGTGAATATTCATATTAGTTTATCCTAATAGTTTTTTTGTATTTATCCTTTTTAGTTGCAGCAATATGAACATATAAAATTGTCTTTCTGAAATGGAATTTTATTTGAAGTGAGGATTACAGGTGCATGTGTAATTGTTCTCCATCAGTAACTGTAAGATTGTGAACTACTTCTTCACTCATGAGGTACCCCAGGTCTGTACCGCACCTATAATCTGTCATGGGGTAATAAAATAATGCATTAAATCAATATTTCCACTGTGCCTGTATTATATACACAGAGTACAGATTATTTGCTGGAGCTAAAGTAACACAGAGCTCTCTGTTCAGGGAGAAACCATGTGTACATTCTCCTGTAGGCTTGGCATTCCTCTAGCCTGGGTTCATTCTTGGGCCTTTACAGTACCTCTTGCCTTGCTTGATGTGTGTCCATATGTATCCCACAAAGAACTTGAAATAAACATCATAATATGTCTAAAAATAGCATCTGTTCTAAGTTTGAATAATTAACATTTCTAAGCAAAATTTTTAAGCGAATTATCTAAACCATGTTTTAAAGTACATTTTAAAATATTGACAGGTTTTCATGTTTAATATAAAGTTCTGCCCAGTCTTACATATCTATAATGTGTACTGTAAGAATTTTCATTGGCAAATTGCTTATTGATTTGGGCTTGTCATAGGTCTGGATGTTCAGGTAGATGCTGAAATATATCCTGCCTGTTAGCTGTGACTAATACATGTCCTGTGATGTTTCTTCTTCAGTGAGAACTGCATACCAGCTTTTCTAATAGTGCCCATTCCAGCTTGTTCTATCACAGTATTGCCGTTTTGTTTTTCAAATTCTACAGATTGACTTGCCTATGCCTACAGCCAGCTTTTTATGTTTGATAAAATTTTCCTTTGGGTATTTCAGGTAACATAAATTGCAGATACTGCCTGCAATTCTGAAATAACACACTTGAAGTCAATGATTTTAAATTGATTGCTGAAACGTCCCATAATGTGTCTCACATGTAGTTCAGCCAAGTTTCTCAGTAATCGTCCTTACCCATTTACGGATTATGGGATTTCAGAGTTTGGATGCTTGAAAAGAAAGAACAGATGTCAGGCAATTTCTAATTTTAATGAGAAGGAGGTTTGGAAAAAACCCAAACAAACCACAGACATGAAATGCAGAGCAAAATAAGGCATTCAGAAATTAAGAAAAAGAATGGAAAATAACAATTTCTATTTTTCTTTGCTTTACTTAGTCCACTCAGGAAAAACATCAGTTAAGTCCTTGCACCAGTACCTGTCTAGGGGTTTTGGTCTGGCTTGATGTCATTCCTCAATACTTATACCAGCTTCTTTTTCACCTCATCAAAAAAAAAAACCCAAACCCAACACAAAGCCTGCTTTCTGTTCCTCCAAATGATCAACAGCCAAACTGCCCAGCTGAGATTTTTGTTCTGTGGTTTTACGCTTTTGGCAGATGAAACAATGCTGAGAATCAATGGAACTGCCTGAATCTTGCACAGGGCCTTCACTGATCCTTGCATGGCACTGGGAGTACTACTGATGGGACTTCATGTTTGCAGCTGGTGGTCTCTGAATCCATTGTTGAAGGACAGCTATAAAATACTTTGCAGCTCCTTCCCTCCGTTCATCTTCCCTCTTCTTTCCAATTAACAAGGCGAGGTTCACGTATGGAGGTCACTGCTTTTGCCAAAGGAAAGATTTCATCATGTGAAGGGCTTGTGTGGTTTCTGGACAGCATGCAATCATGTATCTTGTGCTTGTAGCACAATAATACTGTTGGTGTTTATTGGAATTCTTGTAAGCAAAGAAAATACTTACAATCTAGTTATTGCTATCTTAAGTAATTATTTGGAAAATTAAAGGATAGGAGTTAGCAGTTTTTCCATTTCTGCCTTGTGATTTTGTCTTCAGCTGGTTTCTCTGTTCTGTTTCATTTATCACTGTGCTCTTTTACTCAGCTTGCCTTAGTTGGGGAGAATAGGGGGAGGGATATTTTGCCTAAGAAAATGGTTGTTTACTACAATGTGAGTAGGTTACTGCTGCAGCTGGCTTTACTGTTTCAAGAGCTACTAATTATGCAACACCTCCTGGAAAAATAACATTATAAACCAAAAATGCATGAGGAATGAGAACATGATTGTATGCTTTATTGTTTTAATCTTTAAAAAGACTTATGAACTGGCAGTTATTTCATTACCAAAGAGAGGTAGAGGAAGGAGACTTTCAAATTCATTTCCATGCCCTGAAAAGTGCAGGTTCACGAACAGATACATGTGAAGGATGAGAATGGGCACTGTTTTACCTTGCTTGCCAGTTAACTAAGAATCTGGTTCAAAGTCATCTCCTGTTCTATTTTAATTCTTTGGGTAAAACATTTTAATATTTTCTGTGCATAGGCTGCAGGCTAATTTCCCATTTCATTTTTCAAAAGAGAGTTTTCTTGATGAAATTGTACCTGAAGATGGTATCATATCGATAACTAGTTTTCATGCCTTTACCAAAGTAATTTTCAAGAAAAGCTTTCATTACTATGTCATGGACCTTCCCATTTTTGTGAAACACTGATAGAAAAACAATCCACTGTCTTATTAGTACGCTGCTTGAATTCCAGATTTTTTTTTAAGTAGAGTGATAGTTGGCAACTGCAGTCCTTCTTGTAGGTATCTTGTCCTCAGCACAACCCTTCTCTGGGTACCAATCTGCTCCTGTTGGTCTGCAGCAGTTCCTGATGCAGACAGAGCCTGGGTATGACCCTGTGCTTAGCAGAAGCTTATGGTGGTGGAGACTACTGCCAGATGTCCTGCAAAAACCTGCTGCAGGAGATGAAGTGGACATCCTCGGCTCCAAGTAATCTATTAAAAAGGATTATTGGTACAGCATGATCTCTGTGAGAGCACACAGATTGCTCTTTCTTAAGAATAAAGTGTATTCCTTAGTACAGTTGCTTTGAACGATGAAAAAACATCTTAAAGTTTGCAGTAAAGCAATTGTTTTATGCCTGTGTGTGCATATGTATGAGTCTTTCTCTGAAGAACCCATACTCTGCTTCAGAGGTTGAAGATCTGTCCTAAAGTTTGGTGTTTAGTCCAGATTAACCAAACAAATGGAAACACTTTTGAATATATTTGTTGAAATAACAGTAAAGTACCTTTCTCACTTTGGCTGTAGCATCACTGTGGGCCATATCCTTGTTTAGCAGCCATTGTTGTGGCTGGCCTGTCCTAATCCTTTAATAAGTAGATGAAAAAATGTTGGTCAGCTGTCTGATTTAGTAATGCTATTAGTCAGCAGCTTGTCACTTACAAGGTTTTACTACATTAACAGCTATAGAGAACCTGATTTCTTGTGATCAGTATAATTTTGCGTGTCTGTTTTAATTATTTAACACTGCTGATAGAGTTCATTTAAAGTAGGAGGCTAGGAAATTTCTTTTGACCTTGGCTATTATTTTAGCGGAAAATTTTTGTCTGGGTCCATTTCCCTCTCCTGTCTTACTGTGCTCTGTTATGGTCTATAAATGTGGTATACCTAAAAACCTTTGAAGAAAAGGTCAAATAACTCCTATTCTTAATGTAATTGCCATTACAGTAATGAGTGTGGTGACCTTATTTCTCTCCCCTTGTATGGTTAATAAAGAAACACCAAGGAAATTATCAGGAGCCTGTTCATATGCAAATACAGGAAGATTTCATATTATGTTCTCATGTAAAAATTCAAAGTAGTTTTCCTCTTTTTGAAGATAGCATGTTGAAATGAACATGCATGTTTTGATTTCTTAGGCCAATATTTTGCTAGGTCAACAAAGAAAGCTAAGCATAAGAAAGATTCTCATGTTTCTTTCCTAAAAATAGATTTTTGTGCCTCAGCAATTTTGCAAAAACCGCAGAAGCTTTTCATAGGTTCTTTAGCAGCAGTTTTGTAAAAATATGGTAATACTTGATGTGTGACAGAATGAAGCTGTCCCTAGGTCTTGGATGCTTACATGTGAGAGGCATTACCTTTAATACTACATTTCTTTGCTGTATCTAAGGTGCTGAATGATACACATCTCCTCCATATATTATAAAAATACAAATTTGGACCAAGAAGGATGGTAACTCTCAAAAACAAAGATGGTTTTTGCAAGAAAACACCCCAAATATCTTGTTTATAGCTAAAGGTTGTTCTTAAAATGCCTTCCTGGAGAATTTAAGTCTGTATTTCTAGTTTTATGTTGTGACAAGTGTCTCACACAAGTTCCAGTTGGGAGGCACATTTCCTGAGGAAACTGGGTAGAATGTAGGAGTTAAAAACATACCCTGGAAGGCCAGTCCCAGAGCTGTGTGGAATTCATCTGGCGATTTCCACTGATAATTTGGCCCTACTTTGATCCTCTTTTGGTTTGAGAAATGAGGAAAAGAACCACAAATAACTTCAGCTCCTCTCTTGTAGAAAAGCCGTGTTTTTTCTTTATCCTTTTTACAAACACAATGATACTGAGAGTTTAGTTTTTGAAACAGATTAATTGAACGAACCAGTATATTGTACTATTCATCATTGCAATTAAAACATCATTAGTACTATATACAGAAATGGTCATTATTACAATTCAGTTCATCAGAAACCAAGGCTGTAGATTTGTTAAACGTTGAGAATTATGTGAAATATCCTACTCTGTATTACTTTTTTAGTAAATTATTGTTGTAATATCAAATTGGTTGCATGCCTCTTATCAAATGGGCATTTTACATTCATTCAAATCTTTAAACCTTCTAAGGATTGTGAGATAAAGGGTGCAAGTAACTAACTAGTTTGATCCAAAACAAAACAGAAAGCTGAAATGCTTACCAGTCAGAAAGCATGTGATATCAGTTACCTGGGCTGAAACAGCTGCCATTCAGAACTGGCTGTCATTATTTAACTGTCAAGCAGGTGAAGCAGAAGCATGTGTTGTAAAGTTTCAGAAAGAGTCTGCTCTGATCCCAGACCGAGCCGAGGCTCAGGGAGGCTTTGCCAGTGGGGTTTGCAGCATGCTGAGGCTCAGTGCCAGGCTTCATGCACTGGAGAAGACATCCCCGTTTCCTTTCCCAGTCTCATCTCCATGGATTCATGCCTCAACACATATATTTTATTTTGGGATCTCTGCCCCATTTTCTCTTTGCTGAACTTTCCCTCTTACGTACTTCTATCCTCACCCAACCCTGAACTCTTCACCCCCAATTCTGTAGAAATCCAGCTTGTCTTGCCACTGCTCCTGCTGGTCTGTGAGGAAGCAGTAGTTCTCCAGCACTCCTAAGGCTGCTTCCTTCAGCAGATGTTCGGAGACAAATATGCTTTGATGCTTCCTGGTGATAACTGCCTCTGCAGGTGTTAGTTGAGCTGCCAGAGAAGTTAAACCAGTGCTTTTAATGTCATTCCTATGCAGGTATGAGTGAGTCAGGAAGAGGGAACTACTTTTTTTTTTTTTTTTTTTTTTTTTAATACATGGATAAGACAAAGCCTTGTTTTTCTTTTCCCACTCCTGTGTTCTTCAAAGAGTAGTGGAACTTGCTGTGAAAATAAGAAATTCAGATGATATTTAGTACAATTACTGCTTGTTCTTCATTTGAACTAGTATAAGAGCAAGGAGGCAATGCACATAAGTAATTTTTATAAGAGAGTTTTGAATTGTTTTATCTGGACAGGATTTGACAGTATGTTCTAGGAAAATCCTGAATTATCTGCAAAAAGAAAGTCCTCTGGGAAATTTGAAGCTCTTGCTGTTTACTTGTTGAAATGTGTTACCAGTTATCCTGTGTTACTTTCTTACTTTAGTTTAAACTATCTAACTACCAGTATTTATCTTTGAAACTTGGAGTACTTAGCACAAAGACAAGTGTCTTTGTGGTTTTTATCACTAGGTACTTGATTCTCTCAGTAAATAAGAACAGGCAACTTGCAGGTGGTATGTATGTTTAAAAAGTTCAAAGTAGGTCATGTGAAACTATAAAATAAGTTGAAATTCAAATAATGTGATGAACACCTTTTGCTGGTTCTTGATTCCAGTGTCTGTTGTGTGGGTCTTTTGTTTCACTGTGCCCTGGAGTAGGTCAAAGTCTCACTTGGTTATGTCATGCTGAAAATATGGGAATCTCTGTTAGGTATTTAGTTAGGATTGAGTTAGTAGATCGATTTAGGAAGTTCCCTAATGAGCATAATGAGGAAACCTTAGGTCAAACTTATAACTGCTATCGAAATGCTTAACACAGCCAATATCTATACCTGAGAAATTCTTTTTATAGAAGTGAATTATATTTCCCATGTCAGATGTGTAGAGTCAGCCCAACAGTGATTTCTTAATATACATATTTATATAATAGATTATTTAATTTAAGACGTTCACCAAATAGAGAAGGCCAGAAAAATATTGAAAGCAAACCCCATTCCCTGTGTGTTGCAGAACCTGTCTCAAGCTGCTTAGTGTGACTCAGTAATGCCTGTTCTTGCTGAGTAAGCATCCTCTCAGAGTCAAGCCCTTGTTCTTCATGGCAATGCAGCAAGGAGGTAATTCAGCTGATCGTTCCCTTGCAGGACAAGCCTAACTAGACAACTGGGCTTATTTTAGGATTGTGCTAAGCATAAGTACTGTGTGAGGCTAGAGAAGAAGTGCATCCAAAAATACCAAGCAGAGCAGAACTGACTAATTCCGACTGCTCCGTTTTGTTGATTGAAATATTTTAGAACTTGTTTCCTTCATAATATCAAAATTGTCTCCATTTTGCTGTAAAAATGATGGTCAAATGAAGTAATAGCTTTGAAATTTGTAATAGAGTTATCACCTATTGCCTTTGCTCATTAATTCTTCCCTCACCTCCTGCAATATTCAAGCATTGGCCTATAGTTTCCCTGAGCTGGAATTCTGCAAATTTTAACTGAGACTTGAAGTTTAGATGACACCTCTTTATGGTAGCAGATTCCTTTGAGACTTGGATTATCCAGAGGAGTGTCTCTGGGAAAGGGGCCTGCAGGCTTAAGCTAGTCAGCCTGCTCAAACTGTCCTTCACAGAAGCTGCAAGGCAGCCAGGTGCACAGATGTGGCTTAGAGTATGGAAGATCCTCACAGCGCTCTCACCATAACCTTTCCTGGATGTTCATGGATATGAACAACTCTTGTTTTATCTTTTTGCCTAAAGTAGGTGTCCTACAGTGATTATTTCGTCTATATTCTTGATAATTAGAGTAATTAATGATAATTAGAGTAATCAAGTCCTTGGAATTACTGGGTTTTTACTGGAGTGTGAAAAGTATCTGAATCCAAACCTCTGTCTTTAGAAGGCAGAAGCAGTTGGTTACATGTTAACTACTGATCAAGGGAGGTACAAAAATTCTCCCAGCTAAATGTAGAGAGTTGGTCTCTTGTGTTCTTTGCTCAAGTGCCTGATCCAGTTAAGACAAAATCTTTAGTGAATTTAGCTAGAAACATATGTATTTGTTGTGCAATATGTACTTCTGTTTTAAAAAGCCAGTCTGACAAAGATATGATCTCTTCTCCAAAGCATAGTGAATTTAGGGGATTCTTATTACAAGGAAAAGCTCCAGGAAAGAGTGAATTCGTTATTTATTAATTATTTGTTTATATTTAGCATGAGGGTAACAGTTATATCCTCTGTTTTCTTTCTTCCCATTTCTTCTAGTACTGTAGTGGGCAATGGGCTTGTCTGTTTTTCCTAAAAAATGAGTTCAAAAGAGAACTCCCAACCCGAGTATCATTTAATGGAAGAAATATCCTTAGTAGGAGGTAACAATGTAGGAGCTGTCTGTAATTTGTGGTATTTATCTATAAGTATCTGTGTGTACAGTATCATATACACCTTTTGCTTAGTACACTTTTTAATGAAGTTGTCTTCAGTTCTTCAATGAAGGTGAAGAAAGCTCTGTAATCAGATGCAGACAGGAAAGCATTAGCAGCCATGGTCAGAATAATTTTTCTTTTGCAGTTCAGTAATCTTCTTATTGAACTATTCAGCAGTAGAATGAAAAGCTGTGGAACCTACGTTACAGGGCAGAAACTAACCAGTAATTACATGAGATTGTTAAGATTAGAAAGTTAAAACTCTTGTGTTCTGTGCAGGCTGTAGCTGGGAAAGACAAAACCACATTTGTATCTTACAAAATAAAATACCTCTTAGAATCCAGCATTTTGTATTTTTTTAATATATTGTTGTGTTCTATTTAAGACTTTATTACTTTGCAGTAAAGCAGTCAAAGAAAAAAAGGTTCTTTGAATTGGCTTAAACCAAATCTCTGCATAACACTTATGGGAAAAGTGTATTATTTCCTGTGTTGTTCACTGCTGCTGTGTTGATCTTGACTTTTTAAAATGATATTTCTCTAATGGTTTTGTATAATTTTGTTACTCTTTGGGGGGGGGGGGGTTAATTGTTTCTCTAAATTTTTTTCATTTGTACATTTTTATGTATGCCTTGTTGCAATTCTGGATGTGGGAGTTATGTGACAGCATGAAATCCTGCCTGGGTTTTTTTAGGCTGTGTATCTGAATGGTGCCACCTCAGAGGAAATACCAGAATTTAATATACTGTCTTCATCCCAGTTGTCCACAGCTCCTGGGCACTTCCTTCAGACATTGTGTCCAGACTCATCCAGAGAAAGAAGACATTGCTGAGTGGCTGATCCCAGTTTCTGTTTCTCCCTCAGATATGAAATGTTGCTTTCTTACATAATTCACTCATAACTGCGGATCTGACTAGTAAGAGTGAACTCTCTCTCTTGATTTTTTTTTTTTAGCTGTACTTAAAATATGCAGTTCAGTGAGAGAGGCAAAAAAAAAATCAGAACTTTATTACTATCAACAGAATTTCTTAAAACTTGGGATTTTTTAGAGAACTTCAGCATTTATGCTGACAAAGCCTATATTTGGAAGGGTAGGACACTATTTTTATAGTGCAGTTTTTAGTTTACGCTTTCTTATTGAATACAGTGAAGGAAGAGATGTAAAAGAACGAAGCTTGTCTGCTCTTTCCAGAATAAGTGGAAGGAAACCAGTAAGGCTGTATGTGTAATTAAGTAGTTTTCTTGTTCTTTTTGTAACTCCTTTGAAAAAAATCCCAGCAAACAAACCAAACTAAACACACAGCTATTTTGGATATGTTATCCTATGTGTTTATTTGGTTGCTTGCAATTTTCTAGAGGAATAAATCCATATGATACTCATTTTAAATATTTTCATTAGTAAAGAAACTATAAAATCAAAGGTTTGAATTTTTGCTAGATTAGAAAAGATGGCAATTTGTTGGGTTTTTATCAGGATAATAATAATTCTTATTATTATTTACTGTTTTTTAAAAGTCTTCTGAGTGTTCTGCCTGAATTATAAAGAAAATAACTTTGAGTTGCTTTTGAGACTGAAGATGCTTGTATTTGATTGCTTGTATAAAATAAAGATTGTGACATGGATCTAGCCAGCATTGGTAAAAGTTTATTACACTTAGTTTTGCTAGTACAAATTATTATCTAAAGTCATTCTTCCTTCTGTTTGTTTAAGTAGTTTGCTTTTCATTAATGATTTTCTAGAAGCATTGAAAATGAGACTCAGTTAACTAATTGTAAATAATTTACTTTTTCTAATGTATTTATAATGTGTTGAGCATATTGGCAGTTCTAGCAACACTTCAGCGGCTTTCTCTCTCCACTGGCAATCCACTTTGTAGGTGTTTTCCAGAGAAGCTGATGGTCCAGCATGGGAGGAGAAGACAACTAAATTCCCTCAGAGGAGTTCAGTGATGGCTTTTCTTGCAGGCTGGTCTCAGAGCACTGGTGTAGTAGCCAGGGCACTACTCATGGATCAACAGCTGGGCAAGAAGATGCTGCTTTCACACCTCTGGGAGCTCCCTTGGTTGTCAGACCTCACATGGAAGGCAGTGTCCTCCCCAAAGGCAGGGAGTGAAGGGTGGAAAGAATCCCCTTGTGCAGCAGGCAGTGTGAACAGTTCTGGATCTGCCTGGATGACTCCTAGCACACTCCTAGCAGTAGCATTCCCTATGAGGCTGCTCTTATGTCTGGCTGGAAAACACATTTTTGTGCACTACCTCCTCTTGAAAAGCAAATCCAGCATTTTCTTGCTGTTTTAATGTCTCCTTTTTATTTTTGGGGGAAGGTTCTGAAAATAGCGCACGGTTTTAACCCAGGTGCCATTCAGACTAGGCAAGATGTAGTAAGGAAAGATTATCAGAGCAGTGACTGCAGATGTCAGAGATGATCCAAATCTTCCCTTCTTTGCTGTGTGTCACACGTGCTGAATCACCTCTCTGCAATCTGCACTGGGAGCCCCTACCAGAACTGCATGGATTTGTACAGCTGTCCCAGGCTCTGCAATCCCTCACAAAGATTTGGGGGACTGTTCTGAGAGTTCAGTTTGTGTGATATGTGATTTGAACCTCCCTCTGCACTGCACTGCTGGCTCGTGCATCCCTGTAGAGCATTGCTGCACTGCACACTGGAGTGCAGGCTCCTCTTGAGGCTGCACACAGGCAATACCCTTTCCCTTCTTAAATACTTTGAGTGGCAAGATTCAGCTGCACAGCACTTTCCTTCATTCACCTAGGAGCTTGTATCCGTATTTGTCCATAACGGTCTGTAAATGAGCTCCTAAGGCATGATAACGGTGGTGGAAGGAGTTCATTCAGACTGAGTCCATCAATGGTGGCAGCAGCAGGTGCTGATTCCTCGCCTAGCTGTGCTGCTGCTGCTGGGAGCAGATATGGGCTCTGTGGCACTCAGGACTCTCAGGCCATAGCCAGGGTCCAAGGACAGCAAGTTTGTCCCGAGAAGGTTGGCTGTCAGCTTCAGTTTTGTGAAAGTCTGTTAAATGTAGTTTGCCTTTTTTATGACACAAAGCAACCTCACTGCTTTAAAAAAAGCAGTACATGCTGCTGCCCACTTCTGAGGTCAGCACGATCACTTGCATTGATGATACAAACACTAAGGGCAGCACAGTCTGGATCTGTTCTTCTTTTTCCTGCTGGGAGTTCTGGAATAAGTGATGTGTATGAACTACCTTAACTATGATGATTAGATAGCATATTGCTGTGTGACTCATGTTGTTCATTGCTGTTACCATGGCTCTTACAGCTACCTTGTGAGATGTTTATATGAATATTTTTTATAGTATTGAAGTGATGGTGTTAACAAGTGGGGGATCTTTGTTTGCATTGTGAGCTGTGTTTGAAGGCAATGTTTTAAAAATACTGTCTTTGGAAATTGTACTGATCCATGGGAAATCTTGTTTAATACTTAGCTGTTTTATCATGAGGCAGAGGTAAATGTGTTTAGCTGTAGGCACTGTCTCTAAAAACCACCATCATTTTGTTATTCAGTCATAAGGATCTAATGTAAATCCCGCTTGTCATCCTCTTTTTTTGTTATTGTGTTTGGTTGTGGGGGGGAATTTTTGGTTATTTTGAACTATGACAGACTGTGAAATAGCCATCATCTTTCAATATATGACACCAGAAGAAATGTACCTCCTCTTTTAACAGAAGGAATATTATTTAAACCTAGTTGAGTATCTATAGCTGTGGCACCTACATTACATTTGCATAACATAACTAGTTTACTAGAAGAAAAACAAATGTTTCTCTATCATTTTGCTAGGTTTTTACTAAAGATTAGTATAATCATGTCTTCTTCCTGGATTAGGACTTCAAATATAGATGAACTTTCACATGTTAATGCAGCATTTTCATGACGATGAAGATTGTTTAGCAGGCAGTTTCAGCTTTTATTTCCGGTACAAATAACATTGATCGGGGGTTTGGTTTTGCTATGGTGACTAATTTAAAAGATCTCTTTAGCTCGGTTAAAAGTGATGTGATGCTTCAATCATTAAACTTGCTTATTCTGTTCACCTTCAATTCTTTAAATTTGGTGTTAATTTTTTTATAGAAGTTATTTTAATTTGCAATTTAATCTGTGTTCTCAAGTCTGTTACGTTTGTTTTAATTTGTTTTTAATTTAAAACTGACAACCAGTTTTGGTCTTTCCATGTGTGTGGCTATGTTCAGAAGCAATAGATAAAGATCTGTTGATTTGCAAGCTAATCAGGCGCTGGTGCTTCTCACTGTAGAGTGCTCACTTGGCCATGATCGACACCCTCATGATGGCTTACACTGTGGAGATGGTCAGCGTTGAGAAAGTCATCTCATGCACTCAGCAGTATTCAACCTTCTTCCAAGCTACAGAGGTACCCTATGACATTGAGGATGCTGTCATGTACTGGATAAACAAGGTATGAGTGCTGGAAGAGCAGGCTGGGGTTTTCTTTGTTGTCTGTGTGATTTGATTAGAGATGAGAGGCTAGGATGTGTCTTTATGGGTGTAGGTATATGAGGGCTGTTCTGATACACACTGTTCCTTCATCTGCTATTTATGGAATACAAGAAGACAAGTTTGCAGAAGTAAGTTGAACATGTGTGAACCAAATAAATGGGAAGTCTAAAATAATATTGTAATACATCCTACATATGACATCTTAGGTGTCACTGTCAATGTGGAGATGCCACAGTGCCCGCTCAAAGGCCTCTTTTTGGCTCTTTATAAGTTGTCATCTCGTTGTGTACTTTGTCAAGATTTAAACCCAAAGGTATTTTGTTTTGTTTGAACAAATCTTGCTTGAAGTGATCTACCTTCACTGCATAATCAAATCAAGTGACAAGGATACCCTGTTAATCAAATGTGACTGAGCATAATAAGGGACAGGTTAGTTTGTACAATGTAAAGCTAACAAGCAGTGACCTTAGACTGCATCTGAGAGTGACATTTGCTGGTTTTGCTTCAGGGCTATAGTCTGAAATGTTTGGTTTATCCCTTTAGTTCTGTGTTCATGATTTATAGACCTTTTGAAAAACTTCTACTTTCTTTACTTTCTGTACTTTAGAATAGACAGCTAAATGAACTATTTTGTCTCTAGGTAAATGAACATTTGAAAGACATCATGGAACAGGAACAAAAACTAAAAGAGCATCACAGTGCAGAATCTGCAGGAGGTCAAAAGGTAGGTGGAGAAGTTAAAATATTTTAAACAAGAATAAGCATTTATCTATAAAGAGACATTGCGAACACTGAGCTTTTAACTGCTTGTTAAAGAAAGCAAACTTGAAGTATTCATTTTGTTATTAGTTTTATCACTTTCATGAAAATACACATTTAAAAATAAAATTAACAGAGTTGCACTTTTTATAGCTAGTTGTCCTTTCTGACAAATAAATTTTTGACAGCAGGGAAACATCTGTTTCATTAGTGCTAAAGTATTTGAGAATAATGAATACTTTGGAGTGAATTAAAGCCCCAGACAGATCTGATATGGAAAAGACTAGAACTTTTTTTCATGGTTTTTAATGGATTTTCCTTGTGTATGACATGAATCTCAAAAGAGATCTGTACGTGATATGATGGGAAAGATTGTTCTGGCTATGATCCAAAATACTGGTTAATTGCAGGTTTTATTATCTATACAATAAAAACAGATTATATTTGATTCCCCTTCCTAACAGGATGTTTTTTTCTTTTGTTTGCAGAGCTCAGTTAATTAAGTAGTGTTATATGCCCATCAAAATACATAGGGATAGCAGACAGTTCCAGAGTATGAAAGATTCCTTGCTTCAGAAAGACCCTTTACCCTATTGTGATATAACTATTTTTGAAGAATTGGTAATCAGTGTGAACACCTTTTGGTGTTATCCCTGCACATGAATACAGACCAGATTTCCAAGCTGCTGCAAGGCTGTAATCCTCCTTCCCACCCTGGCCTGTTCCCACATAAGCTGCTGCCTCCTTTGCAGTGCCACTCTGAGGGAATGGAGGGTTACCAGCCTGCATTAGATGCTCAGCTTCAAAAAACATGAGTATAGTGAATATCTTTGCATATTTAGGGTTTTTTTAAATATAAGGAATGCCAATGAGGACTAATGTGATTCAGTAAAAGAAAATGGTGGTTCTTACAATAACAGTGTGACCCTGGTGCATGTACCCTGCCATGGAAAATTTAAACTGTGTTCAGTAGTGATAGTAGCATAGAAATCTGGAGAATAAGATGTCCTTAGCAAGTTTATTCCTCAAATTTAGATAAAACAAAGTAAACAGAGGCTGAGGAGATAACCTGCATTCCTCTGTCCTCTAGTGGGTTTTCTTTTTCCTGAAAATAATAGTAGGAAGTTTTATGTGGTTTTTAGGTCACTTGGAAAGAGGAGAACAATTTTAAAAATCAGAAGTGCATGGGGTCTTAGTAAGATAAAAAAATATATATAAACGTGAAAACTGCTATCAGAGCAATTCCATAAAATTATCTGCATTTGTAAAAATTCAGTAATTTTTTTTCACTTATCGTTTGCAATTTATATTAGGAGTAAAAGGATAAAATATTTAGTCTATAATTTATCTTCACTGTCAACATTTCAAAATCAACTGTTGAAAGATTTATATAGTCTTTAGCTGATCCCATAAATGGATTCAGGAGAATAATACATTTACCTAAAAATGGTATTGTGGTGTTTTAGACAAATTGTGAAGCTGTAATGGAACAGAAGAGCCCAGTTTTGTTGGCCAAGGTACAAATGCATTGGCAAAACAGCAAAATCATGCAACAGTTGCCATATCATGGAAAACATGTATATTTAAGGCCATCTCTTCTGTACACTGATTTTTGATACTATTATCCTGGGTGCATGTTATGTTTTTTTGCCTCACTAGGGATTCAGCTGCATAAATTACATTGTCAAGTAAGGTATTTTGTGCTTGGGGGTTGTATTAGCATGAGGATTGTTTAATTCCAGGTTTTCTTTGAGAAACTGTTTAACTGATGGTTAATTTACTGCTCTGATATCTCAGCTTTTCTTTTAGTCATAAGTCTCACAGTATTTCCCAAGTTTCCACTAAAGGTAATGGTCATTGCATGCATGCAAACATCTGAGGATTAGAAACACATGAAACATCCCAATTAAACCCTGTATTTCTTAACTGAGGATTGTACTGAGTGCTGGATTTACAAGGAAAACAAATGCAGATGCATTGGATGAGTCCATTGCACCAAATCAAGTTGGCCAGCATTTCTAACATTATTTGGCCAGCATTTCTAACATTTCTAACATAACAGCATTTCTGTAAATTATCATGTGGCTCCTGTCAAGCATCTCTTAGTGTTCATTCCCAGGTGCCCAGGTGTTTCACAGTGATTGTCAGTCTCCATATTGCATCAGTCCATGTATCCTCCTGTAAAAGCACAGAATCACTGATGGTATTGGCCTTACCTCTGCACTCAGCAATGCTGTGAAAGAACTGTAGCAGAGTTCCTGTACCAGGTTTGGGTCCTGTTGAAATACATATATAGTTTTTAATTTCATATTGTGTTTGGCTTTAGTTATTAGTAACAATAGGTATTCTTAGATTTAAAAAGGTGAGTAGGGGAGAATTTAATTCTGCCTTTGTATTAACTAAAACCCTACTATGTGATTTTCCATTTTTTGGAAAAATTAAACTATGCTTATATATATATATTTAGTATTTTCTATGCTCATATTACAGTTGTAGCTTAATTATCAGGATCTGAATTGTTTTATTTTCTTTCTTTGATGTTTTTAAATTCCTAACAGCTGCTTCTATTTGTTTTTTAAAACTTAGCATGAAGGGGAACTGAAATTATCCATTGTTCAGCTTTTCAGTCTTCCACCATCATTTTCAGCCTGGGGCTTTTTAATCTATGTTCTTCATGTTATCAAGGCATTTAGCAGTTCAAATGGTGAACCCCATATGAAAATTTAAGAATCTTTGCCATCTCCCTTTTCCAGACAAAACCTTTGTTTATTTAAGTTTCAGAGTTTCCAAGGTATGGTCAGGTCTTGAACCTGAACTAAATTTAAGTTCTGAATGCCCCATTTGCTGATTAGAGATGGGCAAGCAAACATGGGAAGAATAGATAATTTTAGCCAGTAGGAAAAGCTCTTCTTTAGGTTTAATTTCTGGCCAAGAAGCAGGAAAATTAGGTACCTAAAAGGTGAAATTAAGTTAACATGTAAATTTTAAAATAATTTCGTAATTTCCTACAGTTACACATTTGTAAATTAATCAGTTGTGAAAAATAATTTCAATGTAGCCCTCAAACCTGCCAAACTTAGTGTTCTTATAAAGCTGTGGTGAATCTTTTTGCAATGAACAGTAAATTTCTACATTTACAAAAGGTTTAAACATCAAATACAGATTATTAGATACTACAAATTATAAGATATACCTGTTTTCTATGTCTGGATAGATAAAAATCAGTATTGACAGATTATGAGGTTGCTTTTGTTTTCTTTCCCTGTCTTCTGCTACTAGCTGTCTGTAGAAGATAAGAGAGGAAGGAGTGTATATGATTTTTAGTTCCAGGTAGTCTTCTGTGGACCTTGATCAGCTGGTGATTTGTGGTAACCTCATCTTTTTCTGGTAGAGTCTCTGCATCTCTTTTCAGAATTAGGAGTTTGAGTTTTGTAGTAAATAGCTTTGATTTTCAGGCTTCCACTCAATAATATGTAGTGAATGTACAGTTGCACTGGTTAAATTGCTGATTTTCAGTGTAGTTGGACCTTTCCCAAAAACATGTTCTTCTTCTGTCTGCTTCTGTGGTTTAGACTGAATCACTCATTACAGATTTAAGTCAAATGCAAATCCTATGAGAGAAACAAATGTAACTTCATGTAAGTACCTGAATTCTTCAAACTTTTTGTAAGATCAGTTTAAACAGTGCAACCTCTTGTGTGAAGGTAAAACACTAACACTGTAGTTCCACTATCCACTAGAATTTAATGTTTCATAAATCCACACTGCAACCGAAAGCTAACCTGTCAAGAAGAAAAGTTTGCAGCAGAATCAGCTTCTTGATCCAATCAGTGCACAGCTGCATGAACACAAATGATGGTGCAAGGAAGATAGCAGAAACAAGCAGTTAATGGAAGGCATGACCATGGTGTTTTGGCACCAAAAGATGAGTTTATATGGAAATAAGTTTATCATAGCCATGATGAGCTTTTTGTTAGAGGGGATAGAAAAAAAAATCATGCAAAACCATAGGCTCTCAAGCCTGAAGGACTATTTTTTTCTTTCAGCTTTTTTTTTTCTTTTTTTGGGGGGGGGTTGGTTTTGTTTTGTGGGTTTTTATTTTGGTTTTGTTGTTGTTGTTTTAAACATTGAGAAGAAGTCAGCCAGGATTCTCTGCTTAGTTTGTTTCATAGTGACTGATTTTTGTGAAGTTCCAGGGCAAAAAAAGTTTATTCTTGCTGATCGAAAGTGACAGTTCAACAGCCACTGAATTCCCAGGTTGTCCAAGAGACTTCAGCTTTTTTTAAAATCTCATTTCCTTTATGTGGCCTTAGAAAATGCATACTTATAAATCTTATGGTATGTTTAAATTTAATTTCAAAAGTCTTTCACCCCTTTGAAGCAAGTCATCTCAATCAGTTTCAACCAAGTGGATAAATAAAAATATATATTGGATTACTAGTTTTGAGTTTTTACAGTTAGGTAGAGCTGGTCTTTGGAACTGAAATGAATGTGTGTTTCTTCCAAAGCATGCTCCTTCAGCCTAGCATTAAATAGACATTGATGGGCTTTTTGAATCCAGGTCTGAAATACACTGCACTTTGATAAATGCAAGAACATTGTTCCTGTCAGTGTTAAATAGAATAATAGGCAGCCTAGGTCTGATCTCAGCCAATTTGGCCAAAACCTTGCTTTATGATACGGTTTAGAATTCCTGATTGCAGTTGAAAATTAAGATAATTTGTTTTCAAGTTTACATGTTTTTTCCATTAAGATTAAGAGAAACTGAATCCTATGTAAAGTGCTTTAGTGACAGAAATGTCCAGAGCCACACTCTGACATGCATTTTGTAGTAGATTTCTTCTGAGTGCCTTTGGGATTCTTCCCTGCTACAGTCCAGAGAAATGGAGGAGGAGGATGATGAGAACAGCTGTGTTACCACAGCACACCCATTAGTGCACCATAGCTTCTTCCATAAAAGCTCTGTATCATTACTACAGTTGTTTTCAAGGTTTTATAGAAGTGCAATATTTTAACGACATAAAATAATAAGGTTCCATAGCAGTTTGTTCCATGGTAGATTTAAACTACATTTTTACCGTTTCCAGAAAATATTTATCTTCATTAAAAACAAAATAAATTCTTTCCTGTACTTCAGTAATGGGTTTGATTTTTATTTTTCTACAGTGAAAACAATAGAGGTGACATTTTCTGTGTGTATTTCTAAATACTGGTACCTAATATTTTTATTCTTAATACTAGAAGTATTATGCCAGACTAGTGCACAAAGTTGCAGAAAAATCAGTGTGCTTAAGATTAGTATTTATTTTGATTGTGTATGAGTTTAGAGATTTATGTATCAGTTCTATAATTCCTCTACCAGTAGTCAATTCCATCTACATTTCAGGTCATTGCACATCATGCAGCTGATGCTAATGTGATTTGTCATTGTGAAAATATAACTGCCTGTACCTCTTGTCCTGAAAACTGTCATATGATTGTTCAAAAATATTGTTGAATGTTACTGTTTGGCTTGAAGTAACTAACACAAGCTTCACTGCAGTTGGGTGTACTGTACTACAGTGTGTTTATCCCTTTCTTCATTGCTTTAGCTTCCCTGCTTCCCATGTGTGCTGCTGGAGTTCATTTTGATACTTGTGATATCGTGACTTCAAGTCTCAAATGAATTCTTCAGTCGGATTGCATATGTAGAGTACAATTAGAAGTGTGAAAGCATTTCAAAAAACTTCATTGATCTGACAATCTTAGCTGTTCATGTGGGAAAATTATAATGTTGATCTACAAAGAGTGCAGACGTATTTCTCCAGTGTTATTGCTGCTAATTAGCTCAATATGCAGAGGTTACAGTGCACTTATGCTTGCCATTAAATTACAACTCACTGTTATACAAAACTGAGAATGTTAAAGAAAATTGCTTTATAAAAGTAATTTATGAAATCTGATAAAATGTTCCTTTTTTTTTTTTTTTTTCCTTTGCTTTTTGCTTTTATCCTTTTTTCCTACTGCTTCCTCTGAAGTCTCCTACCAAATGGTTTTGGAAACTGGTTCCTGTAAGTTTGCCCAACTGCTTCACTTTGATCAAGTTGCTTATTTTGGGAATGGCTTTGTCCATGTCATGCTGGTCTAATCATTCATTTCATTTATCTGTATGAGATAATTTTATACAAGATTGCCCTGCAAAGGAGTGCATACTTGCAGAAGCCTGTTTTGCAAGGTAATCTGTGCAAAAGAAGTGTGAAATATGATGCTGGATGAGGAATTACTTTTCAGCCAGTCAGTGGATTTGTACAAGGCAATGCTACCTTTGTTATTAACTCATGTCAAATGAACATTTATAAACTACTTTTTCATAAACTTTCAATAAACACATGCTATTTGATACCAATTCTCTTTTAAAAAGAGACTTGCAGAAGTAGTTGTTGCTACATGCAATCTGAAATTTTATTTATTGTAAGCATATGCAATCATTACACTATTCATCTAGAATTCTCCATTTTTCCAGCTGATTTAAGACTGCTGTTAATCTCTCCCCACACAAAATTACCCAAAGCAGCCTACTTTCAGTAAGACTGTAGTTTCACT
The DNA here is from genome assembly GCA_013401135.1 of Cettia cetti. Taxonomy (NCBI): domain Eukaryota; kingdom Metazoa; phylum Chordata; class Aves; order Passeriformes; family Sylviidae; genus Cettia; species Cettia cetti. The sequence goes on from VZUI01045035.1 coordinate 47,942, forward strand.
AAAAGTAATTTAAAAATAACTTTTCATGTCTGCAATAATATAAGGTTTGTTTTCTCTGTGCTGTGTCATCTTGGGGTTATCATTCCTTTCCTCTGTCATGTGGGAATTCACACTTGATGTGCATTCAGATTGTTAAATCAGCAGGGTCTGGCTTGGAACAGCTGGTCAAGTATATGCAGTATTACATACTTCTTATCTGAATTCCAGAGAACTAATTCCCATCTATCATTGCTCTAAAAATTGCCAAATAATTGATCTCGCAGTCCTTCAGATATTTGTTGCCATAGGTAAGGAAACACTGTTCTTATATTGCAAAAGAAATTGAAAATAACAAGGCAGTTGCATGTAGGCAACAAGAAAAATTACTCTGTCTGGAAAAGCAGTTTACAAGCCTGTCTGCAGCAGCCTGAGCAGTGTTTAGACTCCTGATAGTCTCTGTGGGCAATTGCCTATAAAGGTACCTATTACAGTTGTGACACGCACACGTACTCTTCACAGTACAGCCCTTTAATTTTGTCCTGGAATTAAGGTAGTGTAACTAATTGGAGGGAATAATGCAGAAAAAATATAAAATGGACCGTGATATCACAATTTTTTTGTCTTATTTTGTCAAAGCAAGGCTATTTGAAAACAGTTTCAGAATGTCTGTGTTCTGTTTTTGTCTAGGGTGTTGGTTTACTAGTGAGTATCTTCCTTTGCATAAAAATGATATTCAACTCTAAAATACTCCATCTGTTGAGAAGCTAACCCAATTTGCCTGCCAGTTATCTGTAAACAACTTGAATTAGTGGTATTTATGTTACTTTGTGTTGTTAGCTCAGTAGTTATGCAGTTAAATTCCGAGTGCTGCTGATAACACTCAGGCTGCTCTATCACTTCAGCCTCTCTTCCCTGTAGCATAGAGCATGTTTCATAGTGACAGATGTTCCTGAGCATAGAGGCAGCTAAAAACTCTGATAAGGACATTTATAACATGTTATCTACTGTATGGTAAGTGTGTAAGAGCGTTCATTGTTACTGATTAGCTCTGAATACACACAAGCACTTATGACAGAGGAGCTGCTGCTGTTGGTTCATCTTCAGCTGACCTTGTTTCTAGGCAAGTGTCTCAACTATACTGGACTAGGTGAAGTGGAATAAGCTCAAAGATGCTAAATCAGGATGGTTTAGGACCTCAGAAACAAGATGCCTGTATTAGCATTTATGTTTCAATTAGCCCTAGAGCTTTACAATGTAGAAGTTCATCTTTTTGCATTATTGCATATGTATTTAGTAGCAAACTCTGCAGCTGATGAGAAGTTTCTTCAAATAGAAGTTTGTTTAAAATGCAGTGCAGTTACCAGTGTCTTTAATTTTTTCAGTGTAATTTCTTTTATCTTTTCAACCAAATTGAAACATGATGCCTGCTATACACTAATGAACCTAGCACATCAGGTTATATGAGTTTTATCTTTCCTGAGGTAATGTGCCTGGCATTCTCTACAAAGAATTAAATCTTCTATGTCCACTTCAAAGATATGGCACAGTTTCTAGCATGGGTGGGCACTGTTCATAAGGCCAGTGAAGGCATCATCAAAGTGAAGTGTACTTTTTTCACAGGATTTACTGTGCAACACCACTATATTGTCAATTTCAGATATTTTTGAATACTCCATTAAAAGATACTATTCGAAAGAATATATAAATTAAACAGAGTTTTTTGAATCATGATGTTCAGTGCATCTGTATCTGTTACCATTATTGATATCATAATTAAATTGTGTCAGTTCCTAGACTTAATTTTGGTCATGTTGAGGAGGACATACATGGACGTAATAACATGGAATTTAAAACTTGGAGTATTTTCATCATAGTGGGTCACTAGATTGCCATAGAGTGAGAAAGAATAAACTTTCACTGCAATTATAATTGGCCTATTTCATTAGAGATACTAGGGAATATTAAGAACATGGAGAAAAGAATATTAATAATGCATAACAGGAACATGATTTTTGTTTGGTGTTAATGTTTCCTCTAGCACACAAAAATGGGATTTTCATTTTTATGAAGCGTATTTGACACACAAATAAGACTACACTAAAAGCATAAAGTAGCAACTAAGTCTCAGGGGTCTTTTAAATTATTAATTGGTTGAGGTATAAGTTCTCTGGGCCAAGCACAAGCCCGCTATTTTTCTAGAACTGATGTGGCTGCTGTTGCCAGATTAGGCTTTTACTTCTTAGGCCAGTTAGGGGACACTGACATTCACTAAAATAATCCCACGTGATCCTTGACAGAAATCCAGTGACAGTAAGTACAACCCTCAGGGTTAGTCTGTAGTTCCACAGACCTTTTTACATGCACAAATGGCTTAAACAATTCCTACCCCACCCGTAAAACCTCCATCCCTGCTCATGCACTCATTTAGAAACAAAGGAGGAGAGAGTTGCTGTCCATGGACCAGTGGTTTTGGTACAGTCCCATCAGCAATTGCTCCAGCACAGCCAAAAGGTGGAGACTAGGAGGCAGGAACAGTCAGGTTTAGCCTTGCTGGGAAGAGTGATTTCCACAAAGACTTCTGAGGCACTTCCAGTTCAGTCTGTATAGCTGCATTTAAATAGCAATTAGATGAACTCAGAAACAGTCTACTGCTCGTAAGTAGTTCTGTGGTATGAATACAGCAGTAACCCCTCACTACTGTTTTTAAAATGTCTTAGAAAATAATATGAACAAATTAAAATCTATACCACTTTCTTCCACCTCCATTTGTTTTCCCAGGAAGAAATGGAAAAAAATGGGAATGATGTTAAGTCCATTTTTTCAGTAAACCCTCCTGTCCTATCACAAAAAAAAAAAAAAAAAAAGAAACCCATTGAAAATATATTCACTACAGATAAATGCTATATTGATATTCTAACGTAATGATCTCTTTATATGCTGACTTGATTTTTTAAATATTTTCATTTATTACTGAGTCACTGCATGGTCATAACAGCTGACCATTAGTATTTCTCTGTTTATGACTGCTTGTAGTGACACATGCTAGTGATAAAAATGGAGTTGATCAAATGCAGATTTCCTTGCTTCTGTATTTGTCATTAAGTCAGTTATATGAATGAGATTTTGGGCAAGATACTTAGGTAACTTCAGAGTCATGTGACTTGCCAGTAAACTGAAGTTTTACTAGCTAAGGACTTGTCTCACTGTGTTTGCACACAGATCATTTTTGCTTGTATAATAATGAATTAAATTTTTATTAGGGTATAGAATGTTAGTTAGTTTAGTGTGCAATAGAAAGATCATCAAAGCTTGTTAATTTTGAAGGCTAAGCTCAGTATTAGCATTGTTCCTTTCCTCTTAGATATTATTTATCCTGTTCAAAATGTAGCATAGCATGAATAGTTTTAGGAAATAGAATACTGAAAATATTCAGCTATTTCTTGATACTGCATTTCACTAACAGTGTAAAACCTATAATATGAATATGTTTCTTCATATGTTTCAGAGCCTTTGTTTCTCTAAATTTCTCTATTCCAATTTGTAGGCTCGTTACCGGAAGGAGCAAACGTTGCTTAAACAGCTGCCCTGCATTCCATTGGTGGAGAATCTGCTGAAGGATGGTACAGATGGTTGTGCTCTAGCAGCCCTGATCCACTTCTACTGTCCAGATATCATTAAATTGGAGGGTATGTCTGGCATGTCTCTCAGCTTGTGGCCATAAAAGTTTAAGTGTCTGTGTTTGAGAACTGTGTGAAGGAAGGTGCTTAAATGCAGTATACAGCAAGCATAATGTGAATGTGGTGAGTTTAATAGAAACTTTGTGCCTATTTCCTTTTACATTTAAATAAAAGGAGCCCAGATGTCCTTCCCTGGTGTGCTTGCTTTTATGTTGTCACACTAAAATAAACGTACTTGAAACTACCTGCAAAACTCTTATTCTGGAAGTTGCCTAAGTGCTTTTTGTGGATCTGCAGTTACAGATATAAAACTTTGAAGAGTTTAGAGTCGGGCTCTGCATAGCTGCACTGCATGGCAAATAGTTGCTCTGTATTCTGGGCTTTTAGTCCACCAGAGACCTACCTGGCTCATTTATAGAGTAACCAAAAATGTATATAGTGTAGAATGTGTTGGTGTCGTGCTGTTCTATAACAGCAATTGTCTGTGATGATGAGCAGCTTCATTTCATTCATTTGCTCAGCAGAGCAAAAGTTGTACCTTCCTCTTGGCAACTCAGAGCTGTAAAATGTCTTGGCAGCTAACACCCATCATTTTCTGCCTGTGTTCTTTCTATGATACCTTTGATGTCGTGGGAACACTTTCACAGAAACATCCTGAGAAATCCAGGAGTATGAAGAAGGGTTTAGAGCTTGCTAAGGACTGAAATCTGGAATTCATATACACAACCACTTTATAGGGAGCTTCCAGCACGTTGAAGATGAAAGGCACAAAGATGCATTCATTCACCTTTTTTCTGCAGCTTGAGAATTTTGATAAATAGAACTTTCAATTTACATAAACATTGCAGCCAAATGCATACTATTATATGTGATTAGGGGAGAGTTAAAACTTGGGTGGTGTTGGCTGGGGTAACACCTGGCCCCTCTGTCCTGTTCCAGCATGGCTGAGAACACAGACAGTCTGAAAAGTCTTGTGTGACCAGCACCTTCCTCCAGCATCTGGCTTTGAACAGGGCAAGGCACATGTCATCTTTGAAACTTTAGTTTTAATATTCTTGTTAGGTGACCTGACATCATCTTTCCTAAAGATACAAATGTGCATGCCATTGTCTCAGAAGTACATTCAAAGGTACACAAAGCAACTGGAAACACTTTAATAAGATTTTGCTCATCTTCCCTCTACTTAGGCAATACAATTTTTGATGCATGTTGAATTTTACTGAGATTTGGTTCTGTATTGAAACTGAAGAGGACAGGTAATAAAAATATATATGCAAGAATGCTTAAAAATGCATTAACAAAAAAGAAAAAAGTATTCTAGGGTTCTCTGTAGACTGAAATAGATTAATTCTTCTCATTACATCTTCATTTTACTTTCAAATCTAGATTTCCTTGAAGGAATACAGAACTAGAAAGGACTCCCATTGAGTCAAGAAGTTGACTGTTGTACAAAATTATATACTCCTTTTAATGAATTTATGTTGTTCTATCTTAAAACTGTCAAACTCTTGAAAATCTGCACTCTTCTACCACTGTTGTATAGTTCAATTTTTTACATGATTGTAGATTTTATTCCTGGTTTTTACCGAAGTGTTCCTGTAGCTTCTCTTGTGTGCCTTTGTTGTTCTTGCAGCACTGTCCTTTGGTTTGAATAGCTTCTAATATGATATTCACATTTTTGATCTGTTTTCTTCCTCTTGTTTTAGCCCAGGCTACTGAACCAAGTCTTTTCAGTCTCCCTTGCTGAATTAGATTTTCATGCTCATTACTATCCTCAATAGTCTTAGTATCCTTAATATCCTCTTCCTCTGCAACTTGTCTGGTTTGGTTTTATCATTCTTGACCATGGATGGTTGTAATTGTTCAGAGAAATCCAGACTGATATCCCATTCCTGCTTTGTGCAGTGCTCCTCTGTCACTGCTGGAAATAAATTTTCTGATAGGTTTTAGCATTGTGTTTGTTTTTTCCATAGCTGCATGATGCCAAAGGCTCATATGTTTACACTGGCTAATACATGATATCCCTGCTCTATAGCACCTTCAGTCAGTGAATCATGTTAGAATTTATTAGATTCAAATGTATGACTTCACATTTTGTATTTTTAAATTTCATCACATTTCAGTCAGTTTAGTCAAACTTTTTTTCCTGTTGATCATCGTCTGTGGGGTTGGAATTATGAACTGATTATGGAATTATGGACTATGTCTGATTTTCTTTAGTATGGGAATCCTTACCCTGCTGGCATCAAAGTAGATTCCTTTTATGAAGAAACCTTTTATCCTTAACACTTCAAAACTTACATGGAGTTCTGTCATACATGGTTGCTTTAGGAATAAAATCTGATGCATGCTCTGGAAGTATGTCTCATTCTTTTCTTCAGTCCTTTTTTTTAAGAGGACTGTCTTTTTTTCATGGGACTTATTATAGCTACTTAACTTTCCAAGAAGCAGTCATAAAAAGACAACAGAGGCTATCTGGGTTTAAATAGTAGTCAGAGAGTACTGTATAACTATACAAGTCTGTTCACAGCCACCACTACGTTGTCTTTAAATAGCACTTTCAAACAGAATGATAGTTCATGTAACAGCCTTCAGCTCCTTGGAAAATTTCATCTCAAACATCTCAGTCCACAAAGATGAATACCTCGGACTAGGCTGGTTTTTTGTGAAGATTCAGGCTTGTTGATGCTAAAATGTGTTCTTAGGTCTTTGTTTAAAGATAAAGAACTGATATGTGCAGAGAAATGTATGTGAAAACATGTATATTTCTTACTACCATTGCTGTGTCAAGAATCTAATTATATTAAAAAATTGTATTAGTGATTAAATGTTTTTTCATTAAATGGAAATAGGTGGGGTGAGAAAATAACTTATATTTTCATAAAAGGCAAAACAAAACCAAATTAACTTGTCAACAGTGAAAAACAAAATTAATTTTTACATAAATATCTAAATATTTAGAAATTAAAAGATAAAATGTAGATTAATAATTGCTTTCATTTCTGAATTAGAAAAATAAAAGTCTCTGGTGAGGAGGGATGGTGCAGAAATTATGTCTGAAATTATCCAGTAAATGCTTCTGAATCTGTAAAATTCAAAAGGCGCTTTTTTGCAAATCTGTAGTTGTATCTAATCTTTTCTTCTTTTCTTCCTTTTTAGATATTTGTTTGAAAGATACAATGTCTTTGGCTGACAGCCTGTATAATCTACAGTTGATTCAAGAATTTTGTCAGGAATACCTCAACCAGTGTTGCCATTTCAGTCTTGAGGATATGCTCTATGCAGCTTCTTCAATAAAGGTAAAAAAATATAACAATTAAATAAAAATACAGGAAAAATCCACAGAACTATTTTGCTAATGATATGTTCAGTCTTTTTTTGGTCTGCTGCTGTGTGGCTTCTCTTGTGGCACAGCATTCAAGACACAAATTTCAGCAGAATGAAAAGCCACCTTCTTTTGGCCATTATGTTTTCCTAGTAATTTCAAAGTATTTTTTAAAAAGCACTCGTTAAAGGATTTGTAAAAACTTTGATTTTGTGCAAAACTATTTCCCACTTTTTCTTCTTTCTTAATTAACTGTTAAGTTTGTAATCTGCAATATTTCTGTTGAAATTGAATAGTGATCTGCATTAGTTTAAATGTAACAAGGCCTTAATAAAGGAATGAAATATTGAGGACTTGTTAATGAATTATTACTCACTGTTCTTACTCATTTTTGTATACACAATAATTTCAAGGATTTCAATCTTAAAGCTTTTGTAAAAGTGTAATTTTTGAGTTAATTTTATTGGAAAATCCAATGGCTTAAGGCCCCGAGTACAAGCAGTAACACAATTCCAACAAATACTGTTGTTTGAATAAGCAATTAAGTGTTTTCAATCAATCTAAGATTTTACTCTTTTAGAAAGATGAAAATAAAGCATTATTCTGTAATTCTTTAAGCCTGTGCAGAAAGAAAAGGAGCAACTGAAAGATTTCTTACCTAATTGTAATTTTAATTTTTCATTATTATGTTTCACCAAGACTTTCTTCTATATAAAACATACTTCATTTGCTTGAGATCCTTGTAGGCTTGCCTTTAGGGAATGAAATATTATTTTTCTGAAGTCAGCATATCCATTGCAGATGGGAATGTAATTGGTTTCTAAATATCTGGGTCATTTCACTGCTTTTATGATTTTCTAGCAATCTCACAAGCAGAGTCACAGAGGCCAGAGCTTGAATACAGCTTTGTTGTCTCCTGTAGGGTTGAACCCAATCCTTTTCAAATAAGTAATGAGCTGCCAGGGTGAGTAAGGGCAGTAGAACCTAAGTCTAGACTACTTAGCTGTTGCTGGTTTATTTTGTGTATGCAAAGTTGCCTAGTGACTGCTTTCAGTCAGCTCTGGGTGTTGTTAAATTTCACATGCAGTGATCTACCTTCATGCTGGTGAAGTCTGCTGCATTGCAGTCTGCCTTGGCTGCCCCTCACAGTCCTACAGCCACACTCAGTCTGGAGTAGGACCTTCACTGCATTTCTCTCTGCTTACAGACACATGGAATAAATGCAATTGATTATTCTTGTTTTGATTCATGACAGCAGTCATACCAGTTTTATAGTAATGGCTTCAATTATTTCTCAAGCCAGTATGCACTAGGAAGCTTCAATTAAAAAAAAGAAAAAAGCGACCAAACTCTAGTAAATATTTTGTCAATATCCCAATGCATCAGACTTTACGCTTTTGAAGTGCTGCAGACTCAGTGATTTTGCTGTTTCTGAACACTGTTTTTAGATAGGATTTAGAGTTCTTTCAAGGAGTTAGAGTATTTCTAGATCTGAGAAAACCCTTTTGTGATCATGTTTTTACAAGTTGCTGTGGCATGGAAGCTTGTTTAGATGTAAATGCTAAAAAGCAAGGCTGCCAAGTTCTTCTTCTAAAACTTGGCATGGAAACTTCAGCTAGTGTTGTAAACTCTGTTTTTCCAGTGTTAAGAATTAATTTGCTTTAAAAATAAATTAATTGTTAAAGGAATTTCTCCTTAGTTTTCCAGTGCTTCTGATTAGAGTAAGTTTTAATAAATGTGTTTGTTCTCTAAAGAATTTTATTGTCACTTTAAAAAGTCTTGTATTGTAAATGGATTTTTTAAACATTGCACATTGAGTTACTCTGGTTTGTGGAAGCTAGTCTTATCTCATCCTACAAAATGTACATAGTATAAAGTCTTAAGATTTATAGAGACGTGTCTTTGTTAATCAGCAGAAATTCTTGTCTGTTTTCAGAGTGGCTCATACTGCACAGTAGGTGCCACTGTGCTTTTTGCTTAAAAATCTCTTACATTCATAGTGGTGACAAAAAAAGTAAAAAATACCAACTGCTGGTATCTTACTGGAAAAAGCTCCAAGAAAAAAAATCACAGCAGAGTTTTTGGAATTGCAATGCTGTGCCTTGTGTGGTCCTAGAATTTACAGTAAGTACCCTGACTTGCTGCTAGTTCTTGAGAAGGAAGAGAGCCGAACTTCTTTTAAGTGATCCAGCATAAAGTACATTCCTTACATTCTTCCCAGGGCAACCTGCACTGTCCTGGTACATTAAATCAAGGCAGGTTAGAGATGGGAAATGATGCAGAAATTTAGTGCAGCGCTTGACCAAGGTGACACTGCCTGCTTTCGGTTTTGTATCAAAATGCACAGAAACACGGTGACTTCACTTAAGCATGCTAAGTCTTTGATAGAGGCTCCCAGATTTCACAGCAGATGAAACTGTTGGCTTAGTTCTGGTTTAGAACAGAGGAGAAATAAGCTTTGTCTGGATTTCTAGACAGCTTTAATGTGTCATAATCAAAAGAAGCAGAAAGTGACATTGTTCTTTGACTATTTCTTCTCCTCTAAGAAAAATACATTTGTAAAGTTCTTCGTAAGATGTTTACTAAGGCAGGGCTGCTGATATTAAAGAAAAAAAATATTTCAATACATTCCATGGATGCTTGAGGCACCAACAAGGGACCATACTGGTTCCCGGTTGTTTTCCTTTGAGACAGACAAACACAAGTAGAGAGTGATTACATAAAAATAATCACAATGTTTTCTGAATCCTCCCTGCATATTTAAAAAGAGGAAATAATAGAAATCTTGAACCTGTCTTTAGTTGTGCAGGTTGCTTTTTTGCCCTTTGCCTGTAGGCAGTTTTATCTTCAGGCAGGATTTATTTTCTAAGTATCTTGTTCTTCACCTGTATCTGGGAAAGTACACAGAGCTGAAGGAACTGTTTTATTGTGACTTGACATGCACTTGTTTTGCCTTTTTAAAGAACATGTTTGTAGAAATAGAAAACCTTGCGTAAAGTGCCATCACAAGAAGTATGAACCACCCTTCAGAACCCTGAAGACTTATTTATTGCTTTGTCCCAGCAGTTGACTAGCACTGTGATATAATAGGAGGTATATGGCATTTGTGGTTTGGTGTTCCAATGGAATATTTAATTACTATAAGTATGGTCACTGAAGAGAAAGAATTAAAATAAACATCTCACATGTTCCATTTGTCACATGAGATACATGGAAATTATTTCTGAAAGAGTTAAAAAACACATCTTTGGTTGTACTTGATTATATTCTTGATAATTTTTGATCATTCTCTGCCACTTTATTCTAGTAGGGCTATAGGCTTCAAATCTAAGAACAAGTCATTTAGGAGGTTAACTGTCTAAGGGCACTGACTGACAACTGGAATAATTTGGTGTTTGCCATGATTTGAGAGCTTGCCACAGGAACTTGGCATTGCATCAACTGACAGGCAGTTAATTGTTGTCTTTTGTAATTGTTCCTTTACCTGAGCCTTTACAAATGTATGGGTTTGTGTTTTGTTTTCTTAAATAGTGATCCTGAATTTGTGCTACTCATTTAATGTACACATTGTACATTCTCTCTTCACTGATGGAGGATTGACGATGAGACTCAGATCACAATATTGGAACACTTTTTATTAATTCAGCTGCCATTATCAGTAGCATGACTCAGTTATTATTAAGAGATAACTATTCACACACAGCACTCATTTGCTCAGAGAGTTCACACACGTGCACACAGAGTCATTTTTACTGGGTTGGAGCCCAGCCCTGTGGTGTCCCAGGAGCTGGGGCTCCTAGTGACTCGCCAGTGGCTTTGGGGAACATGTGCAGAAAGTTTCTCAAGGGGTTCATTTGTCCCTTGGGGTGTGTATATACATTTAATCTTTGTCTGCATGTAATAACTGCTGCCCCTGTGGGCACAGCCAGGGTTGCCCAGCCTGTTGTTGGCACAGGCATGTGTTCCTGTGAGCACCTGGCAGAGTCCTGCTGCTCTGAGCCCGTGGGGTCCTGGGCGTTCAGCAGGGCCATGAGGCTCTGCAGCCTCTCGGCTCTCGTGTGGGGAGCTGCAGGTCCTTCAGGACACGTGCTGCTGCTTCTCTGCCTGCTCTGTGCTGAGATCTGTAGAGTCTGCTCACCCCAGCTCATGCAGAAGGCATATTTACTACAGAATGAAAGCTTTCAGAATGTGAAATGACGCAAATCTGGGAGATGATTGCTGTGTCTTGACTGAAAGGGCGTTCCTCTGACCTAGATGTGGGCCAGACTCCAAACTGTGCAGAATCACAGCTAAGCACATGGAATAGGTACCTTATTTTTGCACATTATTGCTAACCAGAGTGACAGAAATAACATTTGCCCTGTCAAATAGTTTTCGATTCAGATCCAGAACTTTTTTTTTTCCACTGCTGAATTTAAAGGGGTATATGGTATATGAAGGGTTGATTTATATTAAAAATATTTATTGTACTTGAGCGGTTTTGAATATTTGTATTTCTGATGAAATATTGATGGTCTTCATTTGTAAAGAACATAAGCAGAGGCTGTAATCAGCACCAGAGACAAGAAAAATAGTGTTCAAATACATTGCATAGATAAACCCTAGAAATTCAGGGCTGCTCAATGTCCACACATGTTGCACAGCTTTCCCTCCCACTGCCACTTGGCTGCTCACCTAAGCCTGAACTGGCAACTGGAGCCCCTTAAGGACCTGGGAGAGCAGCTGACTGTGCATGGTGAGGCTCTTAGTATGTATGGTGGGAGTCAGTTCAGCCATTCCATTCCCATCTGTCTGGGTTAAAAGGATTCAGGATCAGGAATTAAAAGCAAGATTCAACCAGGGAACAGTTTTTTGAGACAGTATCTCCCTGAGAGGGACTAAATATTCCTGACTCATTATTTAAAGGGAAGCAGAGTGATTTTCTTTCACTGACGTTAATCAGCCGATCTTCCCTCTGAGTTCTGGGCTGAAACCAGGCATAGAACATTTTTAAATGGAGTTGTTGTGGCATTTATTAGCCTGTGGCAGGACAGAGGACAAACTGGTAGTGCTTGGATCATACACAGCTGTAGTCTGGCCTTCTCCAGACAGTTTGTGACACTCCAGTTTTCTGCAGTCTTGAAGCATTTACAGTGGAACTTGTATAACAAAAAAGCTGTGGATTTTCCTGGCCCACTGAACTGAGATTTTAATGTGCATCGTGGTAAAAATTTTACGGTGTATTTTATAATAATTTTGAGGAAAAAATTCTAAAAGCCTCTATGACTGCTCTCACACCCAATTTTAGTCGATGCAAGCCTGGCAGCAAATTATATGTATCATTTTTGAATATGATATTTTGGTTATTCTATAAATATGCAGATTTAAAATGTATAGGTATTAGAAGGGTATAATTTATTTGAAGTATTTGAAATTAAATGAGATTAAATGAAATGAAATTAAATGAGGATATTTAGCTAATAATGATCTCTGAAGCTGCAAGTCTGCCATCTGCTGTTCAGGTGGCTTGAGCCAGCCTGGAATGCTCAGAGCTCCCTTAGTTTTTATTGCTGTTAAGATACTGTTATGCTTCTGAATATTGTGTGTGTGAGTGCATGTGATAATCATATGGCAAGCTGTTAGAATTTCTGTCACCATAATCAATGGAAAAGGCAAAATCTATGGAAATCATATCTACAGTCTTTTGAGTCCTGGATCACAACGTTACTACAGACCTACTGCTAGTTTTTCAAAAAAAATTTGTTACTGATCATCAGGCTTTCCCTTCAATGCTTAATGTCCCTTTGACTAAAAATAAATTGTGAGAAAATGTGATTTCCATCATGATGGCTCACCATCAGACATCTAAAGTAGGCTCTGTTCTCTGTGGGCTGTGCAGCACTTTCATTTTTGGTTCAGTAAATACTGCTTTGGTGACTCTAGAAAAACAAACTGTCTTGCATTAGCTCAGGACTGCGTAGAAGATACTCTCAGAAAGAGTATCTGTCCTTCCTAAAATAGTCACTATTGTGTGTCTATTTTTTGTTGAAATGCAGCATTTCAACATCAACATGAGAAACTGGATTATCTAAATGCAATATTATTTTGGATGGGGACAAAGTTATGATTAGGACATTTTATGATTTAATTTTTTTACTAAAAAACCAAATTAAAAATATAAAAGTTTAAGGAGAGGCAAGGGGAAAATTCAGAGAGAATTTATAATGTTTTGAAATTGTAGTATTAAAAATTATTTTGTCTGAGAAGTACATCTGACTTTTTCTTGGTCTAGGCTTCCTAATGAAATCAGTGTGTGATGCTGAAATGCTGTGCTTGACATTTACTTGAATGGAAAAAGATTCTGCTGTGCACTTTTCCTCATTCAGTTCTGCCAAGCTGAATAAACAGCGATGGGGTTTTTCCTATTCTATTTATAACTTCCATGTAATAACTGCAACATCTGCCTGATCCCTTCACCATATAGTACAATGTAGGAGTAGCTTTTGGTCTGAGTATCCCTTTGCTGAAGTATAGGCTTATCTATATTAGAAATCTTTAGGAAAAATAAATCTGAAGCAAAAGTGCCAGATAATCAAAATTATATTTTCAAATATACTGATGCAGAATTGAGATTATCTCATTTGTTATCAAAGGGGTTTTAGTAAATATTTTGTTTATTTTAAAATTACATTCTTATCTGTAATGTCTGTGGTTTGTTTTGGAATTAGAATGACATTTTTGTTTAGAATTTTTGAAAGAAACTCTTCGAAAAAGTTGTTTAATTATGGTTTTCCACTTTAAAGTATAAGCATTGTTTACATCTTCAACTTTGTAAGACTGGTGGTACAAGTCTGTGCATCTGCTTGAGCCAGCTCAGACCTGGGTATTTGCTGATCTCATTCAGTTGATATTTCTAGATATGAAGTGGCACTGAAGGTGTAGAAGCTTTGGCCTCTGAACTCTTCAGCCTCCACAGTCAACAACCTTCTGGGCTTTGTGCACTCCTCACAGGCTCTTGTAGCAGAAGCAGCTGCTCCTGCCTGGCTTTCTTCTATTGATTTTTGTTGTTGTTGTTGATGCAATTTGCCACCAGTTGCTTTTTCCTTTTCATTTGTTTTCCCCCTAGTGTTAAATCTGGTGGCTCCCACACAGCTGTGTCTTTCACAGCTGTGTAATGGGAACATACAGTAGGGACATACATATCAGCAGCACATAAACCTTTGGAGCTAAAACCTTGTTCTAACCTGCTGCTGTTTTTTGTTTTGCATTAAAGACTTGAAAATTTAGGTAGAACTTCACAAGTGTAGCAAAAGTACATATTTAACACAAAGGCCAAAATCAGATTCCAGCTTCCTGTACTAAAATGAAGGCCTATCATACTTTTTCATGTTAAAAATCTCTGAAAAAAGCTTTGCCTAGCCTTGCAATGGGCTTTTCACTGCTATTTTTAAATGGAAATGGCTGATCTTTGGCAGGCATTTTTTTTCCAACCATCCTGCTCCTCTCTGCCCTCCCTGCAAGACATCAGGCTTGAGCATATGCTTGTTATGAAACGTTTCAACCCAATCAGTTGCAATCTGGTCAAGTTATGTATTGGTGCTACAGATCAGTTGTACTGGTCCCTATTTCTAAAAAAGAGTGGAGATTGTAAAATAAGTGGAGACTGTAAATTCCTGAAACTGGCTGAAAAACAGAGGAATCTCCCAGATGCTGCTTAATCTGTTTATTTGCAGGCTTGTGTTCTAACATCTATTTCCCTCCATCTTTTTCTTTTTTTTTTTTTTTTTTTTAAATTTCATGTAGAGCAATTACATGGTGTTCATGGCAGAATTGTTCTGGTGGTTTGAAGTGGTGAAGCCATCATTTGTACAACCCCGTGTTGTTGTGCATCCCCAAGGTAATTATTTTATGGATTGGCCTTAATATGCATGTTTTGATATGTATGTATACAGATTGCCATTGTGTTCACAGATACAGTGACTATTTCAGTTAACAGGATTTGGCAGTGTACAACCCCCTTAAAGAAGGAGAGGAGTACTCTTTCTTCATTGTAAATCTTCATCTCATCTCATAAATCATAATTAGATTTTGTTGTCTGTTACCAAAAACTCATTTAAATTGTTGTGGTATAATCACTTGCAAATTTTCCTGACCTAATCAAGCATGAATCCATTTATGCCCATGGAAGAATTACAAACATAATGAGAAACCAAGAACAGAATTTAGCCTGAAGTACTTGTGTTACTGAGAAGATACCAAGAGAAAGAATCATAAATCTGGGCAAAGTGAATAGAGAGCTAATTGTAAAATTGCATTTTGTACCCCGTGTAAAGGCACCATCTTCCATCAGCAATTCTCAAATTTAAAGATCCACCTCTCAGATCGATCTTGAGATCTCTTAATGAGTACTTTTAGGTAGCTAACCTTTCAGGTAACTGAAATGTTCACATAGCAGTGCTGTGATTGGCTTTCCATGCACTAGGAAGAGATTTTGATCGGGTGGCTCTTACATCTTTTCTTCATTTTTATGCTTTATAGCACATACAAATCTGATCTAAATCTTTAAATAGTGCTAACTCTTTTAGGGTGTGACAAACCCCCTATTTTCTAGTTGATCTAAGGGTTTGGGGAGAAGAACTTTTCTCAGAAACATTTCTTCGAGAACAACTTTTACTAAAACTGTTTGTTTCCTTTTAATTTTGTGGCTCTTTTTTAGTTTATTTTTCTGTATTAGTTCTTCCCTTGCTTTTTCTAGTCCTTTTTGTCAGTCTCCATTTCTTTATTTAGGGCCAGTTTGGGAGCTTTGGAGGATGTAAAGATGAAAGAAAGTGACAGTTTTAATCTAAATAATAGAATCAATGGAAGTTCTTTAAATCTTTGAAAATCATTATTTCAGATTATTTTGGACAGCTGTTCTACAATGTAATTTAACTGAATAGTAAACTATAACTTGAACTTTGTTCTTCCTGGCAGCTGAACCTGCAAAAGATGCAGCTTCTGCTCACAGCTTGAATGCTAACAGAAGAAATTATGTGGATGGTCCATCTGGTTCTGACTTTGTGGCCAGGTAACGTAAGAGACTCACTAGTAATGTTTCACAATCTCCTCCTTTTTGTTCAAAATCAAACAGATTTTTTGATTTAGTTTTTTTGCCTTTTTGCAAAGCTCAGTGATTGAATTACCTGATACAATCTGTGGGATTTTGTGCAATATCCCATAGTTCAGTCCTCCCTCCCTGCTGCATGGCAGGCTGCTTGTTCATGTTTGTACTCTTGGACAGTGTGCTGTTCTCAGTGTCCAAAACAGCCCTCAGCATTCAGCACAGAAGTGTCACATGGCCTTGTCCTCTTCAATTTCAAGTGGAGCTGCTGACCAGGTCTGCTCTGAAGGAGCTGCTTTTCTGGAATTCACAGCAAATTTTCTCAAAGTTATAAAGAAAGTAAACTGAGATAGCAGCAAGAGAAACCCTGAGTGATGGGTTTATTTTGATTTGGTTATGTTACTATAGTGCCATGAAATTCAAATAGGTAAAAATAAATACTTACACTGTGATTCATTTCCCCACCCCAACTGCCTTCTGATGGGGAGGAGAATCAGAAAGAAAGTGTAAACCTCACAAGATAAGAACAGTTTAATAATTTGAAACAAAATAAAATATGATGATGATGATGATAATAATAATTGTAATGAAAAGGAGAGAGGGGAATAAACCAGGAGAACGAGTGCTGCACAGTACAATTGCTCCCTCCAGCAGCCATCAGCCCCTCCCAGGCAGCTCCCCCAGCTCCTGCTGGGCACAGCAGCCACGGTTTGCAGTGTCCCTGTGGCCAGCTCAGCTCAGCTCTCCTGGCCACACTCCCTCACAGCTCCTCCTGCCACAAGGCACAGACAAGTCCTTGACTTAGAGAAAGCACTACTGAGCAACAACTAAAACACCGGTGTGTTATCAACAGTGCTCTCACACTGAACCCAAACACAGCACTGCAGCAGCTACCAGGAAGAAAATACCCTCTGTTCCAGACAAAACCAAGATAACGTGAAACATTGTTTTTAGTATTACTGGTACAGATTAGTAAGCAATATAGAAATATCCTGTTTCCCTCATGTTCTGTGGCTGATCATATACCTGATGAATTTCTCAAAGGAGACCTAATCATTCTCCACATGTGCCTGAAAGAAGGCTGTAGACAGGTGGAGATTGGTCTCCTCTAGGAAAAAGGGATAGGAGAAGAGGAAACAGCCTCCATTTGCATCAGGAAAGGTTTAGATTGGATATTAGCAAAACTTTTGTCACCAAAACCAGTTGTCAAGCATTGGAACAGGCTGCCTGGAGAGTGATGGAGCCTCCGTCCCTGGAAGTATTTAAGATGTGTACATGAGGCACTTACGGACATGGTTTAGTGGTGGCCTTGGCAGGGTTAACAGCTGCACTTCATGATCTTCAAGGTCTTTTCCAACCTACTCTTTCTATGATAAGGGACATAAATTGTACATTAGGCCTTATTTTAATCTTTCTTTTGTCAAGGTAAAGAAAGCCTTCCAGTGATCTGATCTGGACCTAGTGAATGAGGAACAGAGTTACAATGCATTTACAGTTTTGGGGCTTTTATTTTGGTTTATTGAAGGTGTCTAAGCTGCATGGAGAAGGATAAAATTAGCATTTTAACTGCATATTTAGCAAATGGTTGATTTCCAACCCAGATAATCCTGTTTAGTCTTTTCTGATGTTTTTGGATGGGGTTTTTGGAG
Organism: Cettia cetti; assembly: GCA_013401135.1. Lineage (NCBI taxonomy): Eukaryota > Metazoa > Chordata > Aves > Passeriformes > Sylviidae > Cettia > Cettia cetti. Next base: position 65,651 of record VZUI01045035.1, read on the forward strand.
AGAGGGGTGTGAGGGTTTGGTTGGGTTTGAGATTTAAGGTTCCTAAGAACATTTTTAGTGTTTTGGAATCTATGCTGACTTTAATAAGAGAATAATATTTCTTGCTACCATTATATGCTGGGATTCCAAATCCTTTCCCTGTTTGTATCCAAAGTGTGTTTCTCATGTAGATAATGATTTTATTTTCATGTAAACTGAGCATATAAGCCAGGAGAACAAGAACCAGTAGTTTTGAACATATCCTTTGAAGCAGGGGTTCCCAAGGCCATTTGCTGTATCTCTCCTCATAAACCAGGGTATTTCATCCAACCTGATGATACATCACTGCAGGACAAAGGAGGGGCCCAAGAAATAATTTCAGATGGTTGGAATCCTACACATGGGTTGCAGGTTCCCTGGCAGAACAGACGTGACTGCAGGATGTCGTGGTCCTGGCCTTCCTCCCTGTCCCAGCTGTGCATTCCTGCCCCCATGAGTGTTGGAGTTGCCATTTCAGCCCACAGAGACAGAAAAAACAAACCCATTTGGAAAAAGTGAATGTTCTTGTGTTGCCTTAGCTTGTTGAAATGACTCAGAGGATTGGCTGGAGAGCCCAGAGCCAGCACAGAGGAGGGAGTGGGACTGTGGCAGTGAGCAGTTATGATGTCTGAGGTTGCCATGGAACCCAGGCTTGGTGCCAGAATCAGTCTTTTCCCCAAGGAAAATTAAGTGTATAGATTTTCTTCATGGTAGCAAATTTTCCTAGGCTGTGGGGCTAAATTTGGAAAGTATGCTTTTCTTTTAAGATAACTTACAGACATTAGGATTTTAAAATTTTCACAGAAATCTCGATGCCATTTAAAACAGATATGTCATGTAGCTAGCGTGTAGTGTTATTGACATAAAAAATCAGGAATTTATAGGAACCTATAATGAATAATTTAACATATAGTTGTGAAAGATGCTTTTGTAGATTGTATTTTTCTTAAATTGATGTGAATATCCTTCTTACAAATATTATTTAGAGACATTTCTACACTATAGAGTATATACAATATAATAACACTAAACAAATATTGTGACTGAAAAATGTGAGTTTGGGAGTGTGCTCTTCAATTCAGTGGACAAAATTCAAAACATGAAAGGATTTAATCCGGCTTGGGTTTGAAGTCTGGCGTCTCTAGAAGTGTTTAACATACAAATCCATGTGTCTTTACATGTGTGTCTTTGTTCTGATCATGAAAAAGCACCTTGATCAAAACACTGAATTATGTTAATCCGATCCTGGATTAACACAGCTACTCAATTACAGACCTTCTCTGTAAACCAAATAAAGTATCTGTGTAAGTAGAAACAGAGGAAATCTCTATAATTACTCCTTTAGTGGTGAATATATTTTTTATTTATAAAGTCATGTCTATCACAAAATCTTCTTTACCCGCTTCTAGTGCATGTTGCAGTCCAGACACAAAGCAGAAGTTTCAAACGAAGCAACTGAAAATAGAAATGCATGGAAAGTATGTGATATTGGCTGCAAACACTCCATTTTGAGGCCACTAGGAGCTGCCTCATTTTGCTTATGTCTGTTTAGACTTTTTACTGAAATCAAACCTAAAAAATGGATCCTTCTAATAGAGACAGTTACATGAAATAAGTCAGGAGACAAATACATTAACAAAACTTATGCAGCAGCTCTGTAGCTGTTTATGAAAAATACCTTTTTTACTTTTTGGTCCACCTGCATTAGTTCCAGTCCAAGGTTATTACATTCTTCTCTTTTTAGTTAATAAATTAATATTTCCAAAAGAGAACTACTCTTCACTCTCTCTCCCATCACAAAAACTAAATCTGTTTTTGTCTTGGCCAAGGACAGGGTGACTGGTTGACCTTTTGTATTGTGGCTTTTGATGTATTAATTCTGAGTTAATGTCTCTTGCTTTATAGATTGGAAAGTCCAGCTTACACAGCACCTCACCAACTGCATACACCCCAGCAACCTTATTCATCTGTTCCAGGTAACAATTCACAAAGGGCTGGGAGAGGCAGTGAGACAAGGTGTCATCCTCTGAGTAAATTGCTATACTGCTTGTATTTATTCAAAAATCATTTATGCAGCAATATGGGGAGACCTTTACATGAAAAACTAATTAATTTACATAATTGACTTCTGTAATTTATAAAATGTACAAGTGGGAAATTTGTGTTTGTACCAAATGCATTGTGTGTGGTTTTTTTAATTTGACTTCTGTTTTTATTTGTGGAAGATGGCTTACAACAAGTATTTTTGGTATACTTTAGTAGGATTTGTACAATATTTTTCACAATAGTAAGTTCTTTGAGGATGAGGGGTAAAATATATACTCAGGCTGAAATTGGCTTTGTTGCTCTAGTTGTATTTTCAATATATAAACACTTTTTTGCCATTACACTGTTCTGAGTAGTGAAGCAGATTAATTTGTTAAAGCAACAGAAGGTGATGTTAAAATCATTTTTCACAGTAGTTACATTGGGTCTTATTTTTGTTTTGCTTAGGAGTCATCAGGAGGTCCACATCAATGTCCTATGTAGATGGGCAAGTAGGGACGTGGCCCAAAGAAAAAAGGTAAGTAGTCTTACAAGCTGGTTGCAAAATACTGGGGTTTGGTTATGAGTAGTAGTAAATGCTGCATTGTAGTTTGGATTTTCAGAGTCCTGTAATAAGAATTCTTGTAAGCTACTTGAAAAAGTAGAAAAAGAAAGATAAAAACATATCATGGATTAAAAAAACCTGGTTGATTGGAAACAATCCTCAGAAATAAATAATTTATTCTTTACACTAAAAGACATATACTTCAGATATTTGAATTGTTGGTGTTAAATATGTTCATATTTACTCATCACAGTGAACTAAACATGGTAACAATAACATGGTTAATGATCTCAGTAGCATTTAAGCTTGTATTACTTTGGGGATGCTAAGAACAATCAGGCTGAATGTTTTAGTTTTCAGTTAGACCAGTCATAAACTCTTAATCTGTAGGGTTTAAACCAAAGTTAAAATGGTAAGAGTTATAGTGGTGTGTAAACTGTGTTTTTTCACATCTTCCTTCTAATCTATGGTGGTAATTCCTATACTCCTAAAATGCCCAGAATTTATTCCAAAGTAGTAAAAAGCATTGACTGATTCTGAAGAAAATGTTGTTACATTCTATTGTGCTTTTAAAAAATGTATTATACTTACACCTATTGATCCATCTAAAAATAGCTATCTAAAATGTATGCATGTTTATTATATTTGAAGCTAGGTGAAATACAGTACACCTAACAGTGCCTTTAGTACTACCAGCTTAAAATAATTTAAAAACCAAATACAAATATTTCAGGTTTTTATTAATAACCATGCGTTGCTCAGTTACTTTCTTTATTCTGATCTCTGTTAGGTCATCATTACATGGAGTTTCATTTGACATTCCTTTTGACAAAGAGAAAAGCATTCCAGTATCCACTCCAAACAGAGGAATTCCTAGATCTGTGAGCAATGAAGGCCTTACAGGAAACATCAACCGCATGCCGAAGCATTCTAGGAAAAATCTGTCCTTCAAACCAGTAAATGGAGAAGAGGAGAATCAAGATATTGAAGAGGAAAAGGACACGACACCTCTTAAAGACAAAAAGGTCAATCAGTCTCTTAATGCAAATCAAAGAAATGCCAATGAGAGCAGACACTACAGGTTTCCAAACGGAGCTCTGCAAAACAGGGCAGTTCTGGATGATTTTGGCAATCAGATTGAGACACCGAGCATTGAAGAGGCTTTGCAGATAATTCATGACACTGAAAAATCTCCCAGACTTCTCCAAACAGACCAAATTACAAATGGGTTCTTTCTTCACAATCGGGAAATGAGCATCTTGAATTCGAACATTAAACCAAATCAGACCACCCCCGATATAATCACAGACACTAAAGGTGCTCTGAGTCCTGTGACTGACAACACAGAAGTAGATACTGGAATACATGTCCCATCAGAAGATATCCCAGAGACAATGGATGAGGATTCTTCCTTGAGAGACTATACTGTAAGCATGGACTCTGACATGGAAGAACCATCTAAATTTCTCCAGGATTATGACATGCGGGCCAGCAATCACAGAGATCAATTGAGTCCCTGTCCCAGCTCAGTAAGTACTAAATCACAGGCAGGCAGCAGTGCTTCTTCGAGCTCAGGCGTTAAAATGACCAGCTTTGCTGAGCAGAAATTCAGGAAGTTGAATCACACAGATAGTAAAAGCAGTGGAAGCAGTTCTCAGAAAACCACACCAGAAGGTTCTGAGCTGAACATCCCTCATATGGTTGCTTGGGCTCACATTCCCGAGGAGACATCTGTTCCTCAAGGAAGAGACACTACACAATTACTGGCTTCTGAAATGGTACAGCTGAGGATGAAGCTGGAGGAAAAGAGGCGAGCCATTGAAGCACAGAAGAAGAAAGTTGAAGCCGCATTCACAAAGCAGCGGCAGAAAATGGGAAGAACAGCGTTTCTCAATGTTGTGAAAAAGAAAGGTGATGGGGTATCGCCCCTCCGAGAGGAAGCAGCAGGAGCTGAAGATGAGAAGGTATTCACTGACAGCAATCGGTTGAAAGAAAAAGAAACTCAAAAATCAGATGACCAAACTGGTAAGACTCCAGAATTAATAAAAGAAAACCCAGAAAATTCTCATAGCAAATGGTTAAAATCTCCTGCTACTTCTGGGGATGCTGAAAAGCAATGGAATTTAGCAAGCCCCTCAGAAGAAAATCTTAATGATGGAGATCTCCTAGAATATACAAAATCTATTGAAAAACTAAACTCTTCCCTACACTTTCTACAACAAGAAATGCAACGTCTATCCCTTCAGCAGGAGATGCTGATGCAGATGAGAGAGCAACAGGCTTGGGTTATTTCTCCTCCTCAACCTTCTCCTCAGAAGCAGATTCGGGACTTTAAGTCTTCTTCAAGGCAAGGGGGAACTCCAGCTCCTGTTGCACCTTTCTCACAGGAATCTCCTCGTTCTACACATCAATCTCCACAATCTTCCAACAGGAAGAATGCCTCTTTTCACATTAAAATGCAAAGGACTCCTAGGCCAAATGAACTGAAAATAACGCCTCTAAACCGTACCTTGACTGCCCCACGGTCTGTGGACAGTCTTCCCCGTTTGAGGAGGTTTTCTCCCAGTCAGGTTCCCATTCAGACTAGATCATTTGTTTGCTTTGGAGATGATGGTGAACGTGTAAGCGAACCTCAGTTAAAGGGAAATCTTTTGAAAGATGTCAAGTCTACAGAAGAGGTAGCAAAAGAAGAAGGACCAAAATTGCCAAAAGAGGGTGAGCAGAAGTTGGAGGAAAAGGAAAAGGAGATTAAGCCTATTGAATCTAATGTTTCTGAAGTATTATCTCAGCCTATCACAGAAACCGTCTGCCTCACCCCAAATGAAGATCAGCTAAACCAACCAATTTTACCACCTCCAGCTCCCAAAACAGCTAATTTAATTGAAGTTTCCTTGTCAGATTTGAAGCCACCAGAAAAAAGCGAGGTATCTGTTGAGAAATATGAAGGTGAGAGTGATAGAGAACAGTTTGAAGATGACCAGAAAGTGTGTTGTGGATTTTTTTTTAAGGTAAGAGAACTACTAGTGGATGTGTATGTCAGTTGTTAAGCTTTGTTTGAATCTTTAATTGAAACGTGGATGTTGTTGATGACTGAAGTCAAAGCAGATGGTATTGCAACTCTAAATGTGCAGGCTTATCTTTTGGACTTGATTAACTTGGCATCATAAGAGTGGTGAGAATCTACTATATTGCAGTTCTGAGCATGTATCCCCTTCCATTCATAGCTATGGAGGAGTGCTTGGAGGTCTTGTTGAGGAAGATGCATGCTGAATGTAGATTTATTTTTAACATATGTTTTGGTGATCTTGATTAAACGTGCTCACATCTCATCCTCACTTCCCCACCTCACTCACAAATTTAACTATAAGCTTTTGAAGTACGTAACAGCCTGCATTTTTAAAAATTATTCACATTTTTGAATTGCACTTTGTAGAGCCTTTTTTCCTCTGTCAGCTAGCTAAGGAATTATAGTCTGCTGAGACTCCCTTTTGAAGTTTGTATTTGGGAGCATTCCTTGGAGGCTTTTTATTAAGGAGCTGTATTCAGACAGGCTTTTAACTATAATGCATATTGTAAGACAGTGGTCTGGACTTATTTCCGTCTTAGAATACCCCAAAATTTTGTATCATGTGTCTAGATGGACCTAGCTTGTCTGGAAACATTCCTCGCTTCTAACACAACACCTAGCTTGCTCAGAAGTTACTTTTATATGATGCACAATTATTGGGGTTTGTGATAATTGCCTTCATGTTCATACATGTAGACTCTGCTGAAAGAAGTTGTTTATGCTATGTGAGATCTGACTCAAAACTAAATTATCTCACTTAGCAAGTTTTCTCATATCAGTGTTGAATTTTGTTTGACTCAGGAAGGAGAAATTCTGTTATGAAGTTTTTAAGAGTCTTAAGAAAAATCTTCAAAAATTAACTTATTCCAAATACTGCAAGAATATATTAGGATACCCAGTGTACAGAATTAAGTGTCTACTGACTTGGCAAAATCAGTTGCTGAATTTAGAGATCTCAATATTTTTGGTGCTTTTCCTTTAAAAACGGTTGCTAGGATGATCAAAAGGCAGAAAATGATATGGCAATGAAACGAGCAGCATTGTTGGAGAAGCGTTTGAGAAGGGAAAGAGAGACTTTGCTTCGAAAGCAGCAGCTGGAAGCAGAACTAGAACATAAGAAAGAAGAGACAAGGTAAAACTACATCCAGATGATCAGTTATGGTGAACATAAAAATGTCTGAATTAGTTAAAAGTGTAACCTACATGTCAAAAAATTGCATCTTAATATCCAAGTTATTTACTGCTAGAGCCAGAGTGCAGAGTAGGCCAGCTGGCCCTGCAGGACAGCAGGTGGCATCAGTCTGTAGCTCTCCCAGGCTGGGAGCTGTGCTGGCCTGAGCACAGCTCACCAGAGCAGGTTCTGAGGGAGCCTATATGTCTCAGGGTTCTCTCTGCACAAATGCACAATGTTCACTCAGTTACAGCAATGAAGCTCATAAACCTGCGTTTGGTTTTATTAGTAGCAATATCCCAAAAAGTTGAAACTCTCTGAAAATTGTAAAAAAAATTTAAAAACAATTGTCTCTTACTGGTGTTTGAGAATATCGAAGCTCCAAAAATCTGATGCCTGTGTTGTCCTCACTGTGCTTATTTGAGAAGTTTCTACTGCTGAATTTTTTGGGTAATTTTTTAGACGCAAAACAGAAGAAGAACGTCAGAAGAAGGAGGATGAACGAGCACGGCGAGAATTTATTAAGCAGGAATATATGAGAAGGAAACAACTAAAGCTTATGGAAGACATGGATACTGTCATAAAGCCACGTTCCCTCTCAATCAAACAGAAAAAACCACGTCCAAAATCTATTCATAGGGATCATATTGAATCACCTAAGACACCAATCAAAGGTCCACCAGGTAACAAATGTTTGTGTGGACAAAGAGTCTGTTCATGCTAAAACACCAGCTTGGGTTTTGGTCCTAACAAGCACGTGCATTTATGAGTGTCTTGTGCTAAATTGAAACTGCACGTGTCCAAACTGGAAAGCAAAATTTGGCATAGAAATGGAAAGATGAATGTCACTTACCTGCTATGCATGCATGCATATATCAACAAACAAAAATGTTAGCTCTGAAAACCCAGTGGAGGGACAAATATGTGTTGCAGGTTTCAGGCACACCCATGTTTTCTTCACTAATCTCTTCTTGCACCTGTAAAGCTAAGAATGAATAAAACTTGGGAGATAAGAGATAAATAAATAAAGACATAAATGGAATGGTGACCATAAGATAAGAATACTTAAATTCACACAATACAGACAAAATTAAAATTTGAAAGTTACTTTTATACTTAATGGGTTTTTTTCTATTTTGCTCAACAACTGCATGTATAGTTAAGAAAATAGCAACACCAACCATGTGGAACAACTCAGCATTCTTTTAGATACAATGAACTTGCAGTTATGTCTGGAAGAAGTATTGTCAATTTATAGTTACAAAAAATAACCAGATTGCTCAGTGATCCTTTTTGTTACAGCCTCCTCTACCCTTGTTGTTGTGCTACATTTTCTCTGGCTGCTTCCCTCCATCTTCCAGTGTAATTTAAAGTATTTCCTTAACACCTTCCAGGAATCCATCCCAAGCTTTAAATTAAGTCTCTTAAGCTCTCTTTCAAGAGGACTTATTAACTTTAATTGCGTTCTTTGATTTGCATAGGGCCAATATTCCCATGTCCATGATTCCCATTCGTGCTTAGCCTGAGCCCATCCCCGGTGGCTGCCAAAGGCTGGGTGTCAGCAAGTGTTGACATGAAGTGCAGCACATATGCATGCAGGTATATCATGGATGAGTGTTAGTCCCATGTAGAAAAGCTCTTACTGACTTTCAGATGCTGGTGTTGGTCTGATGAACAGACTCTCCTACTTGCATAGGTTTATGAGCTTTAACTTTGTTTTTATCCAGGTTCACAGCTTTATCGTGTTTTTTCAGTATCTAGTCTTTCATTGGCATCGCTGAATACAGGGGACAATGAGAGTGTGCAGTCAGGCAAGAGAACACCAAGGTAAAGCTAAAATAACCATTTTGTTTAATTCAATTTCATAATCAGCTATGTAAAACTAGCATGAATTTTTTAGAGGTTGTGTATATATTGTGTACTCCAAGAACAGGTATGTTCTCATTTGAGACATGGATAGTTTCCACTGTCAGACATTCGGGAACCAAGCCGTGATCATTTGTTTTGCAAATTTTACCATGTAAACCAGTTGGGCAGGTATAAATGAGGTCAAAACGAAATGCTGTTCACACAGCCTCTTTAATTCACCTGCTTGTATCTAAGTCTTAACCTGTGGATATTTTACTAAACCTATATGCTACGTGCAACTACATAGCTGCTTTTCTTTTGTTAATGTAGAAGTTTCTTTTCTGTTTGTTTTTTTTTTTTTTAGCAGTTGTACAGGGAATTACTGAATGTTCACAAGGACTTCAGCCTTTTCAAACACTTCAGTTCTTTTGCATTAAAAACCACCTGAAAATAACAGAAAAAACCACATTTTTTTTAATACAAAATTGTATTATCATTCAGAGGAAAATTACTATTTCTGTGAACTACTTGATAATATTCAGACAAATACTATTTCCTTTGTATAAAAAAAATGGGAAAGAAAGACAAACTAGGAGAGGGGGGTTGATAAGGACTTCTGCATATTAGGATATAGCATTTCACGTCTTCATGGCCCCTACACATTATTCATCAGCTCTGACAAATCTGCAGCTGGCTTCAGTTGACTTCTCAATTACTTTGATGTCTCAAGAACTGACTTTCCAGTTATTACATAAGAAACTTTCATAAATGATCCAATTAGCTTAATATCTCTTGTCATCTCTTAAAAATTATCACTTTTAATTGAGAGGGGGATTTCTTCCAGCTATATTAGCTATTACAAAAGGCTTGATGTTGCTCATCTCCACAGGCTTTGCAGGAGGTGACCCCTGTGTATGAAGCTGGAGTTGTACAGTGCTGTACTATACTTGTAATGAGCAGCACAATTTCCTCAGGCTTTGGATTTGTTTAAGGGATTGAGACTTTTAACAGAGTTGAAAGAATTTTCAGTATCTTTCCAAACCCATATCATCACTTTGTCCTCACATCACCATTGTTTTTGATGATCCCACTGAGAGAATCTTAGTGATACATTTGTCACCTTCTTTATGCAGGTGCTAATCACAAGAGGTGTAGGATATATTATAAACTGAATTTTCATCTGTTGCTGATTTTACTGAAAATGAGCATGCACACAAATTTTGATATGATACCACTTTTTCCCTTATTCTGTGCCTTTTTCTCACTTAGAAAACTTTCATTCCAAGCTGCAATATGACTGGCTTTTGCCGTAGCCACAAATCAAAAATATTTTAAATATCTTGTATTAATTTAGGAAAACTTGACAATCTTGTTTAGACCTTTAAATGCTAAATTATCCACATTTGAGTGCAGCCTGAAGAATTGCAGCACCGGAAGTCATTGCTTGTGAAAACAAAAACTAGAAGGGAAATTGTTTTGCTGACTTAAATACAGCAGTTCTCACTACCAGTTGTTGCAATCAGAAGTATAAATGAACTAAATTTTTACTTCATCATTCTATCAAGAACTGGTTTGTTCCCTACATGAGATAACATTGGTTTGCCAGTACACGTTAAAAGTAACACACATTTCTACTTAGTAATTCTGTTTCACAACCAAGAACATCTATTAGGTTTCTATCCCACAGATGTAGCCCAAAAATTAACATATACCTCACCTAAAGACCAACTTCTTGCATCACTCAAAATGCACTAAATATTGTGCATTTAGGTTTATAATTTATAATTCAAATTATTGTGTTCTACCTTGCCTTCTTTTCATATCAGAAGGCTTCCCAGCTGAACATTGTGGGGGTTTTTAATAGATTTTTAAACTAATGTTTAGGTCTGAATCTGTGGAAGGATTTTTATCGCCAAGTCGCTGTGGTAGTCGTAACGGAGACAAAGATTGGGAAAATGCATCTACAACTTCCTCAGTCGCCTCAGCTACAGAGTACACAGGTCAGTGGCAACAATAGTCAGAAAAGTACCTGCCTATTAGTGGTTCTATGCATGAAAAGTTTTCAGTTACTTCGATTTGGCTTCCTAAAACTTGATTGAGTTTTACCCTTCAAAGTACAGGGTAACAATACAAAGTTAACACTTTAAATCCAAAATAACAGTACTGGCTCAATAGCATTTGTGATAACCACAATCAACTGCAGCCAGGCTCTGAATAGCACATGGGCTCACACATCATTCTGGACTTCAGTAGTGCCTCCAGCAAGGTTCCTGTTTCAACTCAATTTAGAATAGAGTTACAAAATTCAAAAACCAAATTGCAACAGCAAAATATCTTAGCAGTGCAAATATAAATATTTTGCACTATTTGTTTCCTAACAGATCCTTTGTTGTTCATTAATAACTTTTTGATCAGACTACTAATTCTTTATTATATTATGAATCAAATAATAATGGTATTTTCCTGCCTTTTCTCTAACAATACCACATGTGATACTGCCAAGACCTTGCATCATCAGGGTCATAAAAGCTCCACTTTTGCTAACCTAGTGTCATTTTCTTTGTGAGAAGAATTGCATAAGGTTAGGTATTTTCCAGGGTTTTTTTCTCCCAAAGCTTAGACAAACTGAGATTTAATCTTAAATTTAATTGATGCTTGTACATTATTTTCCTAATTGGTACGTGTTTGGTTTTTCTTTAAATGGTCTTGACCCAAGTACATATACATTTCAGAAATTAAAATAGGAGATTTCTCCTTCAACCAGATGAATAATTTTACAGACAGAATAACCTGTCAATTGTAAGGCCAGATCTTTCATCCCTGGTCTTGGGTAAAACATTCCTGAAATTCCAAAGAGGACAGAGAGCAGTTCCTGTAAGCACTGCATATGCCTCATTATACCTTGCACCCTTGAAATCACAGGTGTAGGAAAAAAAAAAAGAAAGACTTTGCTTTCTCCTGGAGAACTGAAATTTTGGTTAGAAAAAGCAAAACATTTTGTTGTTCATAGAAGAGGTCCTCTGAGAGAAAAAATATTTACCAAGGCTGCCAATAATAATGATTTAATAATGAAAGACATATTTGTAAGTAAATTCAGTGACAGCTGAATGACATTTTACTTGTTTGTGAAATTTGTAGTCTGTATTATTCCTGGATTTGTGCTTCTATGCATGCAAAAATTCCACACCAGAAGTGCTTCCCAGTATTCAAAGTAACTCTTTGTTGGCTTATTGATTAATTTAGCTTATTTGTCATTCCTTTTGCATAGGACCAAAGCTCTTCAAAGAACCCAGTGCTAAATCCAATAAGTATATAATTCAGAATGCACTGGCACATTGCTGCCTGGCTGGAAAAGTAAATGAAGGTCAAAAGAAAAAGATCCTGGAGGTAAGAGTGTATTTCCTCTAACAGCATAAACATCTACATCAAACCAAAGTCAGGCATTATGAAGCCTCTAAAGCATAAATGCAGATATTGAAAGGAAACCTCAGAGATTATGGCAGCAATCAGGGAAGGGATTTAGTAACTTCTGTGACTGGCTGCCTATGTAGGCAGAAAGCTTCTCCAGTGCTGTAGAAACAAGAGCTGTTACTTTGTACATGCAGCACAGGAAGCTGAATTAATTCACATCTTTAATTAATACTTATTGCTTGTTTTATGGGGAAACTTCAATATCCAGGCTTTCATAATTTGCTCACAAAGTTGTTTTCTCTTATACATAGAGATCCTTAGATTGGGAACTTTAGAACTAAAGCACAGAGCCCTCATGAACAGAAAGAATTGAAATATGTCCCTTCTAGGCTCTTCTCAGTTTCTAAGCAGTAGGGGAAATGCAGGACTTCCTACTACAGGCAAGTGCCTTCCAGGCTTCTCTCTTACACTGCTATAAACCTTTCTGAGATGTACAAGTACTGCCAGAACTCAGGGAGAGTGTGTATCCAGGCAAAAGGAGCAACACAGAGTCTGAGCCTTGAGAGCAACAGGACTGTTCCATTTACCAGCTATGACAAGTACAACAGATTAACTGATATCAAACCTCACAGACACTTGGAATCCAGACTGAATTTCATTTCTGGAATAAACTTCACGGCAGTATTTCTTCCCCTTTCTTCTCTTTGTAATCCTTCTGCATCCGTGTCTAGATGCTGCTTTCTCTGTCTTTCCGGGCACTTTTTGGAAATACCAAGTCAGGAATCAGGACACACTCTTGCAGTTTAAGTAACTGCGAGTAACAAAATGACCCTCAGAAATCCCAGAAAAGAATAGCTGCAAAAATGTCATGCTTAACTCTAGGATGAAGCATACATCACTTGATAGAAGCTGTATGTGTTCAGGGCATGTATCCCATAGAAGGTCTGTTAGGTAGAATAGGAATCCAAAGATTTCAGCTAATATAGAACTTTTGTTCAATGCATTTCAAGTGACTTCATGGTTTGACCAAGCTTGAGTGGATTTAGGGCTGACTGAAATTCCATTTTAGCACCAGAGGATCTTCCAGACATATCAAGACGTGTCAAGTTTCCTGTTCCCAAACTTGCAAGTATTAGACCAGCTTGATGAAATGGATGATGAAAAGAATTGTTATTTGGTCTAGGAAAAGAATTTTGGGATGTCCTTTCTTGAGGTACAACTAAACAAGTATAGCAGAAATTGTCTAAATAAATTCAGTTTTGGTTGAGACGGATATCTACCCTATCAAAATTCACACAGGTGAAGCTTAGCGAATTCTAATGATTGAAAATAAGGTATTTCAGTGGGGCAGAGTTAGACATAGGTTTCAGCTCTGGTAGAAAACTGATTGAAAATGAAATCTAATGAATTGAAATGTTTTCTAATTACAATGCAAAATTCATATTCTGAATGTTTTTCTTTCTTTCTCTCTTTCTTTTTTTCTTTCTTTTAAAGGAAATGGAAAAATCAGATGCCAATAATTTCTTAATCTTGTTCCGGGATTCAGGCTGCCAGTTCAGATCTCTGTATACGTACTGCCCCGATACTGAAGAAATCAATAAATTAACAGGAATAGGTCCCAAATCTATCACAAAGAAAATGATAGAGGGACTGTATAAATACAACTCTGACAGGAAGCAATTTAGCCACATACCTGCCAAAACTTTGTCTGCCAGTGTTGATGCAATTACCATTCACAGCCATTTGTGGCAAACCAAGAGACCAGTAACTCCTAAGAAACTCTTACCCTCCAAGGCATAGTAGATGGGAAAAAAATTGCTTGAGACAATTATGATAAACTTGCACTTCATCTTTACTGCCTATAGGAAATAGATTTCTAGTTGCCAACAAGACTCTTAGAACTTATAACTGGACAGCAAGTTCTATTATCATGTCCAACTGGAATGTAAACACAGTGTTTAGGAGTGCAGAAGATTAACACTTAGGTGAATAATTATGAGTGATTACGGAAATGTTTGACTTGTGTGGAAATTTGTATGTGCTAATGCAACATATAGAGTATATTTGCTCTGTATTTTGATTAGATACACTGAAGCACTGAATGTTCCTCTTTAGTGACTCAAACTACATTTTTTACATCTGTTGCCTTATATGTTTGTATTTGTGCTTGTCTTGAACTATTTTTCTTTCACTAAAGAAAAACTTCTTAATATTCTCAGTACCATTGAACTTTGCATACTGACTTACAGTAAAGACTAAATGATAAATTGTATGTCACTGAATAACAGCTGAATGGGTCTATTCTCCAAGACCCTTACTGTGTGCTGTAACAAAATCAAGATTCATTCCCCTGTGTATTTATAATTCTTTTTCAATTAAATAGTACTGATTTGCTTATAAACTAAACAGTAAAGGAAAAACCTTTGAACTGCTTGAAGTTTCCTTCAAATTAATTATTCAACAACTCAGGGTAAAGGTGATGCAATTATTTCTGTTTCAGTTAGTTGCCATCTGAGATGTCATGACTGACCATGTGCATGTTCATAACACCAGTAAAACTCCAAGTAAAATGTTTTGGTAGGTCTCTGAAATGGTCTAAGCAAGTGTGCATTCATTGCTTTGCACTGTTCCAGCTGGAGAAAGAGCACACGGTCAGGTCCTGCTTCTTCAAGGAAGGAATAGGAACTCATGAAACATTCAGAACTAGACCCCTGATGTTGCCTAAGAGAGCACTAAATATTCAGAAGAATCACAGAATTCGCTAAGTCACAGATCTTTGAGAAGTCATCTGTCTAATTCCCATTGATTTTAAGATCCAGGCCACTTCCTGCCTTCAGATGTGCCGACTCAGACTTGAATCAGTTTCTAGGGAACAGACATCTGAGAAGAATTTTCAGTGTGTCTTCGTAAATTGTTGACACTAACAGGTGATGTGTTGTGATACAGCAATTTTTAAGTACATATGGCAAAACCCCTGACATTTCAGTAAATCTGTAACATAGCCATTTGCAAAACCAAACTCTAGGCATATTTCAGTATTATTTATAAAGGGCTGCATTTTATTTCAAAACAGTGTTTGATTATTTTATAAATCACTATCCCGTTTCAGTGTTTGTTTCTCTTATAATTTGCTTCTAACATAGCACTGTTCTGGAAAAAAAGAAGAAAACACAAACTTGAAGCCTCCCCTAAATCTGTGGCTATTTTGATAAAATCGTACACCAGAGAATTTGTTGGGGGGGAGGGAAATCTCATTCTCAGGAAAAGACTTGAATGATTTGTGATTCTGTTCTGTTTCAGTGTTGTGACAACTCCATTCACATAAGACAGTATTGTGCTATAAGTATGTAGTCCATTCAGTTTCATGGGAGACTAAAATGATGTTCGTATTTCTCTCATTAAACTGTTTTGAGAGAAACTGCCTCACTACTACGATGTGCTCATTTACTTAGAGAAAAGATGCACAGGAATGAGATGTCATTAAGTAGTTTAGAACAGTACTTTTTTAAATTATTATAAGGCCTTAGGCATCAGTGCATCTGGATTATAAACATTTTCTCAAAAATGCTGTCAGTTTACTGTAATTTATGTTCTTATATTTATGTATATTTGTTAAAACTGTAAAAAAAAAGAAAAAACACTTTAAAATACATGTTTAATATGTATGTGGCTCAAAACTATTTGTGGTTAGCTGATTCCTATTGTTTGCATGTATATCACCAGGATATGTAACTCTTATATTTCAAGTGTATACATATTGTGTATATAGGATATAAATAATATTAAAAAGGGGGGAAAGAGGGTTTGCACATTCTGCCTGTTAGACACTTCCTACAGATACCATTGTAGGAACATCTTGAATAAAAATATGAAACTGTGTGTAATATACAGTGAATCCAGAAACCAGGAGGTTGGAATTAACTGACACACATATGGTGAATAACTTCAAAAGAAGTTTTATCATGGGAGGCTTTTTATTTCTAAAATCTGTTCTATGATTTAACTGAAGATTTGCAACACCATAAAGACACACGCATCAACCTAATCAAAGTGAGCTTAAATACGTGACAGGAATTCCTTGAGTAATTTTAAATATATCTGAATGTATTATGAAATTTGCATTTGTCAACAGGTTAAAGATTTGTGCAATGTCTAAAAGTAGAATGTGAATAATGCAGTTGAAAATTTCATTGCTCGCAGTATAAGGTTTTACTTAATACAGGAAAAGTAAAGCTAGAGATGCTTTTCCTTTTTAAGCCTGCAAATTTTCTAATTACAGTGGATCTTTGGTTGGGATTATGTTTAAAAAAAAGAAGAAAAAGAAAAAAAAAATAAAAAAGAAAGCTTTCCATAAAGGCCAGAATTTATCACTGACCTTTCCAGAACACACTGGTGCTTTCATCAGGGGTATTATCATTGCTACGACTGAATTGCCAAACTCTTGTCTTAGTTTTTGGAGCAAAATTTCATCTTCTAACAGTCATAATAGCTACTGATTTTTTTTTTTTTTTTAATGTTAGTATGACTGTTAGTTTTTTATTATTTGGCTGTTTAAAGCCAAATTCAGCTATTTAATTATGATTTATTGGGCACTGTTGAAAAATGTACAGTGTATTGTGTGCTTACTTGTCCACTTCTATGGAGCATAGCTTCCATATTTTTTCAAATGCTGTGCTGTAAAATATTGTCATTGCTACTTATGTGGTACAGTGTAGTTTTTTCCTTTCATTTAAATAAAAGCATGGCACCAAAATAACTTTTTTTTTTGTTTTCTTGCTTACCTCTAAATATAAACTAAATTTATAAAATGTTCACGTTAATGTTTAAATTCTGTTTCTTCTCATATTTCAGCAATGTGGAAATTGTAGCAAATATGCATCATTACAGTTTTCTTCTTTTGTTCCCCATCTTTGGTCATACTTCCATAGATAATCTCGATTTCTGACATTATCAGAGGAAGGCTATTGAATAATTGAATAGGCTTCATATTTCATTTGTGAGGACAAGAAGATATTACCCTGTTCTCTTCAGAAGTGAATTTCACAATTTTAAGTCGTCTGATAAACTTCTGGGCTCTGGTTAGCTTCCATTTTTCCAAAGCCACAGAAACGTAGTGGTCAGGTTAAAAGGTTTGCTTCAGACTGAAAGCTTGTCAAGGTGAACTGAAGTCTTATCTTTGTCAAGGTACTGTATAAAGCACGTGTGTAACTTCTAGTGGAATAGTTCGTACTTGCTAGTGATGCTGTCTTGAAGAGAAACACTATCAAAAAAAATGAGGGGCCTCTTCCAGATTTGTAAGTTAGTAATTTTTCCAGTCCAAATCCTGCCTTTTTTTTTGAGTTTTGTGTTGTCCTGCTGGGCTGCAGAGTAAGAGCAAGGACTTCCTGAAGGTGGCCATGACACCCCTGCACTGTCAACAGGCAGACTGAGTTGCTGGGCTGACTTACACAGATAAAGGATCTCTGAACTGCAGAGCTCTTTGAAGGGCAACTTCAAGAATACCAGCAATCTGACAGTAGGGCTTTTAAGGCTGAATTGAAAGCTACTTGGAAGAAAATTAATAGCTTTTTTTTCCCCCTGAAAACTGGTTATGTTTCAGGCAGCTCAGTTCCCTGTACAGCATCACAAACAGGCTGATACAAGCAAGGGATTATATTGGAACACAAACACACAGTTGCACCCAGTAAAGCTATTTTTTTCAGTGGTGAGCCCAGTTCAAAATTTTCATCTAAAAACAGCCTTTGTACAGATCTGCTTTAGAACAGGCTTAGTTTTTTCTATCTTTTGGCAAATAACACCATCCCAGAGAATCTTCAGCTCATGCCCTGGTTAATTTGACATAATATGACTGTACTGTGTGCCTGAATTTGTACAGAATTTCTGATTCAAAATTTGTGCTGCTGTGGGACCCAGTGTAGAGAGCTATGCTTGGAACAGGTGGTTTTGGATCGATTGCCACACAAATGTGATGCAAGAAATAGCTTTGTTCCTCAAATCCAGCTGTACTGATCAGGTCCGTGTCAGATGTCTTCTTTCCAACAACTTACTAAAAAAGACACAGGGCTAAACTTTAACTATTTAGACCTCTTCAAATAGCAAATTAGCATTTCTTTGCTGCCTTGCAGCTAATTTATTGAGCTGAATAAGCAGCTTGAAGAATTGTGGCTATAAAGATGTATCTTGACAGTGACAGCCCTTTACAGCTCCTCTTACATTTTCTAGTTAAATAAATGAAGAACGGCAAAAGGGGAAAAAAAATGCCCTATAAGCACTCATATTCCAGGTGTTTAACATGTACATCTTTGTACATTTATAAGCAATTTATTTTTAAAAGTAAGCTGTTCCATTTAGGTAAAAATATATTTGACTTGTGTTTCAATAGGCATACATAATGCACATTTACCTTCAGACTTACTTGCTTACATACAGAATAAAAAAAATACATGTTTTATTTAGACAACTACAGCAATGAGTCAAACATGGTAGGGAAGTTACTCCAGCTTATTTCCTTCTAGCAAGAAAGAAATGCAGCTCTTACACTTGAAACCACTGCTGTAAGAGGCAAGGAAGCAATCTACAAAATGCACATTCTTGTGCAAAGTCTTTGGGAGATGGAGTTCTTTTAATCAAATTTCTGAATTCAAGGATAACACTGATGGGTGCTAGACAGAACTGCCATTGATCAGAAGAGCTAATAATCATCAGGAATCAAGAAAGGGCAGAAAACAGCACAAATAAGGTAAGCATTCACTGAAAAAAAGTTATTTAAAACTTTCTTCAAACTTCTATTCAACATTACAAACACCTTGATGTATAAAATGCTTAGGGGTAAATAAGTATTTCATTATCCACTGACAAATTTGTTTGAGATATTACAAGATTTTTTTTTCACATGTTTAAGTTTGCAGTTAATGGTATGTGAACTTCATGGAGATGTGCTAAGTAATATCTATATGTTCTTTTATGTCACAGTTAATGTGCAGAAAGACTAAAAGCTAATATGGAGCTTTCCATCACAGTAGCTCTCTATTATTATTTCTTCATCATCACTGATCTAAATGTCTGCAGTACAAGACCTGGCAAGGCCCCACAAGCCTGCAATTATTTAAATTACTTGAAGCCAGATTATACTTTGGCTCAGTATTTTGCTTGTTTAAGCTACCTGAAACTGAAGCTATGGTGCTGACATAAAGGAGTCTATAGATTATGCAAGAATTCTGCTGAACTGTCACCTCAAAGTTCTTGAAATCCTTTCTTGAAATGAGTAAAACCTGTTTCAGAATGAAGTTTTGAACAGAATTTTCTTCTAAGTCTGTACAAGAACATGTAAATATAAAATGAAAGGAGTTGAATGGCTCTGTTACAAGTTCAGAAAATCGGCATTGGCCCATTTTTAGGGCCAACACAAAATCACAGAATCAGCTGAATTGGAGGGGAATCACAAAGATCATTGAGTCCAACTCCTGGCCCTGCAGGGGATGCCCCAAGAATCACACCGTGTGCCTGAGAGCATTGTCCAGACACTTTCGGAGCTCTGTCAGGCTGGTGTTGTGTCCACTGCCCTGGGGAGCCTGTGCCAGTGCCCAACCAACCTCTGGGTTAAAAATCTTTTCCTAATACATAACCTAAACATCACCTGATACAAATTCAGCCATTCCCTTGGGTCCTGCCACTGTCCACCCCAGAGCAGTTCCTGCCCCTCCTCTCCCCCTCACAGGGAAGCTGTAACTGCAGTGAGGTCTCCCCTCAGTCTCCTCCAGGCTGAACAGACCAAGTGCCCTCAGCCACTCCTCACGGCTTCCCCTCAAGGTCCTTCACCATCCTCGTGGCCTCCTTTGGACGCTCTCTAACAGCTCAGTGCCAGTTTAATATTGTGGTGCCCAAAAGTGCCCCAGCCCTCGAGGTGAGGCGGCCCCAGTGCAGAGCAGAGTGGGACAGTCCCCTCCCTTGCCTGGCTGGCAGTGCTGTGCCTGGTGTCCCCAGCACAGGGATGTCCCTCCTGGCTGCCAGGGCACTGCTGACTCGTGTCCAACTTGTCATCAAGCAGGACTCCCAGGTCTCTTTCCACAGTGCTGCTCTCCAGCATCTCATTTCTCACCTGCAACATTTGTAAAGCAGTCACACAATTACTGTTTTCTTTGCTGAAGTGCTCCAAGCACAGACTGCAGTGCCCTTTTTGTCACTAGGCAATGCAGATCTCCTCCTCCACTAATCCTGATTTTCAAGCTCTCTAAAACCCACACCCAAGAGCTTTGCTGTTCGTGGGAGTTACCTTCTTTGCAGTAATGAGTGGGGAGTTCAAAGCAAGCTGAGACCATCCCAAACGTGTTTCTATGCTTAAGTAAAGAGTTGCAAACAACCAGAGAACAAGATCTGCCATTGGCTCACTTCCCATAGAATGTTATTATATGTATCTTCACCAAAACTAGTGTGATTGCCCCCCAAAGCAGGGCCACCAACTACTGCTATTCTTTCATATTTCTTCCTGATAGTTCTTGAAATCTCTTTTCAGAGTATAGGAATTTGTTGCTTACCTGTGAAAGGTCCAACATTCTGTGCCGGAAACAGAATAATTTTAAATTCACAATTTTCCTTTCCTTTCCTTGCCATCCAGAGATAGTCTCACAGATTTGGTCTCAGGACCTCCACTGAAAACCCAGCTACTGCACTAAAGATTAGTAAACCATAAAACCATTTTAAAATCAAGATTAAATTTAAAAGCCTATGTGTGTTTACCTAGAATTTTGTAGGTTAAACAAAGTTTTAAATGGACTTTTCGTATCTATACTCAGTAAAGTTATACATACCACTCACTTTAGACAATTAAGGTCATCTCGATTTTCCACACTCCCTTTATCATCTCTACTATATCATATGTATTGGAAAACAGTTTCATTTCTATAATTACATTCTCTCTTAAGCAAGCCCCTCCAAAGGCAACTGAGCAATAATTACAGAAGTATTGAGTGTTTTACCAGCAAATCCATATTCCTGGGAAGTGAAGCTAGACTTGAACAAAAGGAACCATCGAGTTCCACATGCCTGGCAGAGTCACTGCTATGCAGCCAGGCACACTCCTCCCTGGACAGCCTTTGGGACACTTTGTTTGTATTCCTGTTCAGAAAGAAGAGAGAAAAAAAATAACACGGTTCCCCTCTGCCCTTCAGCAGATCCTGAACAAAGCAGTTAGAAGTAGACTTGACCTCACTGACATTTTGTGAATGTGACAGAGAATCCAGTTCAGCTTCAGTCAAATCCCTGACAACCTTCCCCGCATCTCTGATGCATGGTACACATGCCTAATTAAAAAACAACAAAAAATAATCGTGTTTCATGTTGTAAGAAAATTGCCACCATCTCCATTTTGGCAGGGCCTGCCAGGGCACTGCAGTGTGTTCACAAGCACTCTCTCCAAGTGCTCAAGTGCTGTACTTGCATCTTAACATCTCACCACTACATATAAACACAGAGCAAGCTTATTGACTGTTCACTGTAATGACTCTGAGGTGCCATAATCTTTTGACAATTACAAAAATGTAACTGAAATTCAAATTATATATTAATACACCTTCATAAAACACGGATATCACACATGCATACGTAAGATTTCTGTAAAGAATGCATACTCTGCTCAACAGCCTCAAGACGCAGTTGACTGCATAAGCACACTAAAAAAATCCCTGGCTGACCTGAATCGCGGCAGCACCTCATGCAGTACTTAAAGGTGCTGCCAATAAGCCTTAAGCCCGCGCCGCACGACTAAAAAGCCGGGGGGTGGCAGACGGGCAGCGCCGCTGCTGCCCCGCTCGTGGGCTCTGAGCGCTGGGTGCCTCGGAGGCGTCGGAGGGCAGGTGACGGCCCGGGAACACGGCCTGGCCGCCCTTTGTGAGGTGACACCGGGCTCTGGGTGAGTGTTCCCACCGGCAGAGCCTCGCCGGGACGGAGGGGGGACGCGGGGGATTCCGCACTCGCCGGGCGACAGCTGCAGCCCCGCCCGGCCCCCGCCCCGCGTTCCCTCAGCGCGGGGCGCGGCCCTGCCCGCCGGGCGGGCGGGTTCGCCCCGCCGCGAACAAAGCGGCCCCGCCCAGCGCGGCCGCCGCCATCTGTCCCTCCCT
>VZUI01045036.1:0-46876 GCA_013401135.1 Cettia cetti
GGGAGGAGCGAGGCCGCGGCGGCCTCAGGGCGCTTGCGCGGGGTGGCAGCGCGCGCCCGCAGCGCACGCGCGAGGGGCCGCGGGGACTGAGGGGGAAGCGGCAGCGGGACAGCGCGCGTGCGCCGTGAGGTTTGTGTAGGGAAGCGGCGCCGAGGGGGAAGGAGGGTGGGGAATGAAGTGTTTACCTGCGCTCTGCGCGTGCGCCTCGCGGCGCGGCGCTCCGGCGGGAGCGCGCCTGCGCGGGATGGCGCGCGGGCTCCCGTGAGACGTGACCTAGTTCTGGCGCTGCCCCGCAAGCTCAGCAGGGCCCGCCGGGGCTGCCGCGCGGAGGGGAGACCGAGCAGCTGTGGGGGAGAGCTCTGAGCCTCCTGGCACCGCACGGCACGGCACGGCCGATGGCACGCCTGGCGGTGTTTCCATGCCTGGAAGAGGCCACGAGGCTGCTGAAGGGTGGGATGCAAAGCCGAGATGATAGCAGTAATCAGAGGGGTCTGAGGTCACGCAACATCTCTCCTGCTGCAGCCGCATGGGAGCACGGGGGCCCCAGGGCTGAGACCTGTCTTGTGACTGTGGAGAGACTATGACAAGGTGATCCTGCCAGCCTTCACAGCACTGGGGAGATGCAGCAGGTACCAGCCAACAAGAAACAAGTTAACAAAGAGCTGCCAAAAAACCCCAGCTCGGGAGAAGGGGCTGGAGAACGCCTTCAGACATCAGGGCAGACACATCATGTTTCAGCCTCGTTTCCGCTTATTCCCACTGATAACAGTTCAGGCATGACAAGAAACTGAAGACGCGTTTCCAGCACCGTCACTACCCCGTGCTCAGGAAGCTGCAGCAAAGCCCCTGGCCAAGGGGCATCTCTAGTTACCACCATCATCAGGCCAAAGCTTTTAAAGAACAAAAATAGAAATTGTACAGATACCCTAAATAGGAACCATCTAAATTGTATTGATACACAAGGAGACTTTACAGAAGAGTTAGGGAGGAGAAATGCACAGAATCTTGGTGGAGAACACACAGGACTTTGACACACCTCCAGAGCTGGGCAGTGACTACAGGGTCACAAAAGACCCTGAAGGGGTGCTCATATCATGGCGAAATAATCCTACAGTAATAGTTCTCCCAGTGTTGGAATCTCATCCTTTTACAAAATGCTTGTGTTCCTAGGCAGTATTCAGAATGCTGGAGTGAATCACTGCCCCAGGCTGTATCAGCTGCCTCATCCAGTTGCTCAGCTGTTTTACCACACGGCTACTATCAATTTTTCTTCTGAAAGCTGGGAAAAAACTTCTCTGGAAACAGCACAAGGCGGCCCTTTTCCAAAGATCCATCAGCTCTTATCTCTGTTTTCATCATAGGCCAAATGACATGGCTGTCTACCCTTCGATGCTATCTCCTACTAACAAGGGTCATCTATGCCCTGGCTCACACAGCAGCTTCTCATAGCAAGCTGAAGGCACACCTAAAGGATCCAGGCCTCCCTGCCCTCAGGCCTTTCCTGAGAACCTGTTTCGGATAGAGCTAAACAGATTAATTTTTACTCCCAGAGATGCTTCCCCACTCCAAAAGCTACACTCCCTGCACAAACCTTTTCCCATTTAGTGTGAAAAGGCTACTGCAGCACTCGAAGGCTGAGCCCCACAGCGCTGTTATTCCCATTATCACCTCAACCTCTTTCCTGCCCTTCACCCTGTGGACAAGGACCCAAGGGATCCCATCAGCGGCTCTCAGCATCTCTGTGCCACAAGAGGGCACATCAAGCCCTTGGATGTCATTGCCTGAAATAGCAACCAGCCAAAGAGAGCTCAGGGGATAGGGTATACCGAGAAAAGTGGGTTAGAGGGGAAAACGTGCGCAGGCCCATTCATGCTGCCATAAACAGCCCTGGGTGACAGCCAGCAACCCAAAAAGATCCCTGGAGAGCCAGAGGCTTTGGAAAGATCAGACACGCTGCTTACCCAGTCCCACAATGCTAATTCCCCCAACAGCCAGAGCCCATCCTTTTAAGATCTTTGGTCTGCAGGCAGCTCTTTGCATTGAGCTTTCAGTTCCTGGATGACAGACTGTAGAATGCTGGACCATTTTGCTGTCACACATCAGATCCATTGCTCTCTTGTTCTGTTACTTTCTTACTTACATGACTATTTACTTAATTTTTCCCAGTTCTCAATGCTGGACTTTTCCAACAACTAGTGATTGCCCTAAGAAAAAACCCCTTCCCAGTCCATACCTCCCTCCTCAAGGTGGCAAGTCACCAGGGGAAAGCCTGTATTTACAGGACCACCAACAGCATGGCTAAGCTCAGTGTGTACCCTGGCCCCCATGCAGCCTCCCAGAGCTCCCTGCAAGCACAGCCCCCCAAAAAGGATACCAATCCTCTGCAGAGACCCCTCATTTTTCCTGCCCTCCCATCCCAGGCAACTGACAGATGCAAAGACATAACAGTAGTGTGCATAGCGATTGTGGTTAGAATTTATTGGTTCTTTGTTGGGTTTTTTTGTTTTGTTTAGTTTTTTTAACTCATATAATTGTTATAATACAAAATATACAGACTGGAGATGCCAAGCAGGTTGTGGGTCACCATGCCCCAGGGCAGGGGGTCACACCATGCGACCTACAGCGTGAGGGGGGAGGCGGCAGGTGCTCCACATGGCAGCGAACAATGGGTATCCCAGAGAGCTGGGAGGAGGGAGAACAGGGCCAAAGAGATAGAGGGGTAAGGCCCTCCCGCTCTTAGGAGAATGCAAGTGGGAGCTCAGCCCCACAGCAAACCCGGGAATAGGTCTGTGAGATGAACAGTGTGTTGAAAGAACCTAAAAAACACATCATGTCTGTGAGATAAATAATGTGTCAGATGAGCCTAAAAAATGTGATATCTGCAAGGGCTGGGACAGGGACGATCCCCCTGGGAAGCAGTTCTGTACCTTTTGCTCAGAGCCCCAGGGGTTAAATTCTAATGTCTCCAACCCCAGGGGCTCAGCCTGGGTCTGGCCCAGCATGGGTGCTGATCCCAGACATCACAGCTCAGGCCAGCCCAAACCACCCCTGGCCAAGGATACAGAGAGTGGAGCCTCAGTCAGGGGCTGCCAGGGCTGGGTACATTCCCAGGGCCTGTGAGGGGTTTCTGGAGTTGGCATGGGATCATTAGCCCGTGGGCATCACTCTCCAGCTGTGACTTGGAGTGGTATGTGGGCAGGACTGGCCTGCCTGCACACACCCATCTCCCAGGAGCTGGTGGTGACAAAAACACCCAGAGTCCCCATCTCCACGGAGCTGGTGGTGACAAAAACAACCAGGGTCCCCATCTCCAAGGTCCCCAAGCAGGCTCTCACATGGCCATGCTGGGAAAAGAAGAGTGCCCTGCCCCAAGGTGACCCTCCAGCCTGCCACAGCAGCATGGCAGTGACTCCTGTCTAACCCCGGTCTTAACTTTCTCCTCCAGGAGGTGCCAGCTCAGCCATGTCACCAGCACAGGGCCATGCCTGTGGGGACACCTCTCTGCCTCATTTCTCATTCCCCAGTCCCTGGGGCAGCAGGTGGGCTGGGATGGGCCAAGATACAGGGGCAGGGTAAGGTCAGCAGCAAATGATGCCAGGAGCAAGGCTGTAAGCCCTATGGGGCCAGAATGACCACTAGAGACCAGCCCATCTCCCTCTTCCACATGTTGCCATACCCTGGCTGTCATGGCCTCAGGAAGGATTGGAAAGGGTGTCTCTCTACTGGAGCCTCTAAGTGGATCCCTGGGGTCTCCCTGTGCCAGCACCCCAAATCTGAGGGGCAGGGGCCGAGGTTGCAGCTCTCCCAGCCCTGTGTCCTCCATCCTGTGGGACAAGTGCCACAAGAAGTCACCTTGGGGTCCCTTTAGCCTCCCCTCTGCCCCTGTCAGGAAGAGCCTCATAGGTCTAACGGGGATCCCTGGGATCAGGGGATGCTCCCCATAGTTCATGCAGCAATGAAGCCCAAGGGCTCATGTCGCTGCCTTCTCCAGGCACAGCCCCTCTGCCCCTCTACTGGCCCGGTGTCAGGACAGGGAGGGTGGCAGGCTCACAGTGGACACGCTGGACATGCTTCCCACAGCAGGGCACAGCCAGGGCAGGGGAGGAAGCCCAGGCACTGGCTGTGCCCATTGCAAGTCTGTCTTGGTTTCTAGACAGTGTTGCTGGAGGGTTTGGGCTGGAGCCAGGACTGGGGGCTCCTGGGGTAGGCGAGCTGTGGCTGCACAGGGTGGTGTGCATGGGGAAAACCTCTATTCCAGCCCAAGGATGCATCTTTTCCACCGGGATTGGGTGCAGGGAGGTCCATCCAGGTGAAATTCTCATCCTGTGCCAGCCATGCCCATGCTCCAACATTTGGGAGCACCTGCTTGGGATTCCCCAAGGAAAGAGTGGAGCTGGGCCAAGGGAAAGGGAAGATCTCGGCACCAACTGCATCTCAGGGAAGGAAGGCCCCTTTCCATGGGAGTGTCTGTGCAGCCGGAGGAGGGAGTCTCAAAGGAAAAGTCAAGAGAGAGAAGGAAGTTCTGGGCCCAGTGTCAGGAGAGCTGGTCTGGAGGCAGGTCCAGGAGCTAAATCACGCTGTCGAAGAGCTGCATGGATCGCATGATGTTCTCATCCTGTCAGGAGCAGGTGGGAAGCAGGCAAGTTGGGCACAGAGCAGCAATCTGGGCAGCTCCCCTGGCTTTACCCTCGTGGCAACTCTGGCATGTGGGACAAGAGCCCCAGGGATTACAAGCAGTTTCCAAGCCCCACTGTGATCCATGGCTCTCCTCATCTGTATGAGGATGCTGGCATGGGTACAGTTCCCAAAGCAGACCTCCAGCCTTGCCCCTGGGAGCCCTGGCTTCACCCCCTCTCTGCAGGAAGAGGCAGGAAGGACAAAGGTCCCCAAGGAAGAGGGTGGTGACCTAGCTCAGAGAAGAGCTGCTGGTGACTTTACCTTCTGGCAGGACTCCAGGAACTCCTCGATTGTCACCACGCCATCCTTATTCCGGTCCATTTTCTGCAGACAAGCACAGCACGGGGGGCATAGCAGGGACAGCCCAAGCCTTAGGGATAACCTGGTACTCCCTGCCCAGGTACCACAGAGGCTGGACACAGTGCACCCCTGGCCCCAGGCATGCCCAAGGAGCAACAGGACCAGCACAGCTCTGCTTCTTCCCCAGAGTGGGGTGTTTTCTACTGCAGCCACTGCAGCTCTGTGCTGGAGCTCTGCTTCCCCAGGACGCACTCAGCTCACCTGGAAGAAGTTCTCCACGTGCTCCCGGGGTGCCTCCTCCCGCATGGCCGGGTAGGTGTATTTGCCCATCATGTCATAGATGGACTTCATGATGTCCAGCATTTCCTGAAGGGAAGGGGAGCAGGGTTGCAGTGTCAACACGGGGCTCTGCCTCCGCCTGGCCCCCAACCCGCACCTTTCTCTTGATGCTCCTGAAGGACCTGTGGGTGCTCAGATGTGTTTCTGCTGGCTCTGTGCACAGTGTGGGGCCATAAGTGCACGTGCACGTGCAATGGAGCCCCAAAGCAGCACACCCTCCATCCCAGAGTCACACCAGTGCCACGGGGCCAGGAGGGACATTTGCAAAGATGAGCTCAGTTAAATATTGATCCCTTGAGCTCTCCTCCAGAGCTCAGCCAATACCCCCGAGTTCTGCCCTTGTCCCTGCCAGGTACAGACTTGGACTGACCCTGGGGGCCAGTCTGGACCCCTCATCCCACCTCTTTGGTGATGCAGCCATCTTTGTTCAGGTCATAGAGGTTGAAGGCCCAGTTCAGGCGATCATCAATGGTGCCCCGCAGGATGGTGGACAGCCCAGACACAAAGTCCTGCAGGGATGGACAAGGCAGGCAAATGGGAGTTACAGCCACAAAGGGCCTCAGAGACACAGGGTACAGCCCTGCTTGATTATCCTGCAGAGAGGAACTCAGCCCCAAAGGTGATGTGCCCTGAAGCTGAGCTGATAAGGTGAAATGTTGGGTATCAAAAAGAGTTGAGGGAGAAAAAATTGCTTAACCCTGTGCATTTCCCACACTACTCCCTTGGGGACAAGGGGACAGTGTGCATCTTGACCCACTGTCCATCCAAAACCTGAACAAGACCCAGCCATGGCTGTGTCTGCCAGTCTGGGTCACTACACAACCCTACCCAGAAAATACAGAAAGCCCCTTTTTTGTGTTTTTCAATGCTTTTCTCTTGCCTCTGGGAATGTAATAAACTCCACTAGGCCTGAAAATCTCTTCATCCATCTGTAACAACACTGCTGACCCCAGCCCATGGTCCCTGGAGAGAGGTACTCTCCTTTCCCCACTGCACCCCATCACCCCCTCCTTGGCCACAGCTCACCTCAAAGCTGACGGAGCCATCGTGGTCGGTGTCAAAGGCATTGAAGAGGAAGGTGGCATAGGTGCTGGAGTCTGCAGGGAGGCAGACAGCATGAGGGGGTGCTGTGTGACCCTCTGCCCTGCAGAGGCACCCATGTCTATGGGGACAGGGAGAGGGATGGGCACTCACCTCCTTGAGGGAAGAACTGTGAATAGATCTGCTTGAAGTTTTCTTCGTTGACAATGCCGCTTGGGCACTCCTGCCAGGCAAGGTCACAGCGTCACTTCCACATTGCAAAAAGGGCTGATCACCCTCTAAAAACCTGTGGCTCCCTTGCCTTGTCTCCCAGCCCTGTGCACCTGGTGGGGTGGCTAGAAAGGCTGCTTGGAGCATCTCCCTGATTTTTTTGGGCTGCATCCCTCGCTGGAGGGGCTCAGAATCCCCGGCACCCAGGAAGGGGGCTCTGCACCCAAGGAAATGGAGCGCAGGATCAGGTCTCCCCGCTGAGCTCTCTGGAGGTAAGATCAGGCTGTAGCCTTATGTAAACTTCAACCCCAAGGTCCCAAAAGCTTTCACATACAGAGCACCACCCTGAAGTAGACATGGCAGCAGAAGTGGGGGCTATCAAAGCTGGTCAAGGGGTACTCACATTCTTGAAGCCTCGGTACAGGACCTGCAGCTCTTTGCGGGTGAACTTGGTCTGCTCCTGGAGCTGCTCCAGCCCCTCAGGGCGGTGGCAGACGGTGGAGAGCTCAAACTCATCCTCAACACTGTCTGCAAGGAACCCAGGGGAAGAGAGGGTGGCTGAGGCCAGCACTGTCCTGCCCTATCTTGTCATTCTGGGGCAGGAGAGGCACCTTGTACAGCACGCACTGTCCTCTCACACCTGCCCAGGTTGACACATTTTTGGGGTGCTCTGCTTAGCCAGAGCTGGGTCTATGCCAGAAAGGGACTCTCATAGCCACCCTGGCTACAGACCAGGGGCTGACACTGGGCAACAACCCCCCTCCAGTACAGCCCAGGCTGGGCACAAAAGAGGTGTGAAAACCCCCCAGTGCTGAAACCCTCCCTGCCTGCCCTTCTCCTCCCACCTGCACAGCATCTGCCCTGTGGAGTTCAGACCCTTGATGTCCTCCAGTACCAGGGCTCACATCCAGCAGGAGAGTTGCCCCTCAGAACCCCCAGCCCCAAATGCCCCCCGCAGCTTTTCCAGGTTCTTTTCACAGCCCACTGTGCTCCAACCTTCATCAACAGCTTCTCTCCACCATCTGCCAAGCTGCACAACCCCTGCCTGCAGCAACCAGGACCCCTAGACCCCAGTCAGCCAAGAGGGGCACACAGCAGGTACTCCCTGTTCATGGCACGGTTCAGACCCTGCCCCTCCATACTCACCTTTTCCCAGCGGGCAAAGGCTTGCACTAAGGAGCTGGGAGAGATCCTGATCAGGGGCTTGCACTCACCAAGGAACCAAGCACACCCAGTAGAGGGGGTTAAGGGACTCTGCACTCACTCCCTGCTCAGCCTCTTTCATCGCCCCATCACACCATCTCCAAACCGACCCCAAGCTTAGAGAAAAAACTCCCCAGCCCTTAGAGCAGCGCCGGGAGGGCCCCGCTGCCCTGAGCCAGCTCCCAAGCGGCTCTTGCCGCTGTGCATCCCATGGGAGCTGCTCCAGGGAGACGGACGGGGAGAAAACCAGCCTGTGAACAGGTAAAGACAGAGGTGGGTGCAGAGCCCATGGGATCGGACCCCTCCAGGGCAGGGCTGATCCTGACAGCCAGGGCAGGGGAGAGGTGGAGGCGTCCCCTTCCCGCAGGCAGGGTCGGGGCGGAGAGCAGGCACAGCACCGCCGGGGACAAACACACACAAAGGCAAGAAGAAGCACTTGCTTTCACTGAGCGAGGGGATGGATTTGGGCCGGCAGCAGGGCAGCAGTTTGAGGAATCGCTGCTTCAGCGCTTTTTTAGTTTGGACTGGCGGGTTGCCTGGAAGAAAGAAGGAGTCACCAAGCAGAAGAAGAGTTAACACAGCATCAGCTCCCGGTCCCGACGGGCAGCAGGGTGGGGGCACCCGGCGCGGGGTGATCTGAGCGGAGGTAGCACATGCAGCGTGAGGCTGAGGAGCAGGAAGGCAAAACCCAGCCCAGGCTCTGGTCGACCTTCCTGCTCAATCCCAGGACAAACCCAGCACTGGAGTTCCCATCCTTAGAAAGGGGGAGGATGGGGGAAGGATGGGGACAACCCTGCTAAGCTACCCACACCCAGGGTCTCTCTTGGTCCCCCTCACACCAGGGTGCATTGGAGACTCCCAGGAGCCCAGAGAGTCAGAAAATGGCAGGGTCAGACTCTGTGCTTTAGCCTTGAGGACAAATACCTGCTCCCTGGGGACCCTCTCCGAGGGGCTCTGCAGGGAGGCAAGGTAGAATGAAGCCCAAGAAACAGCCTGTGGCTGAACCAGGGCATTGCATCCTCCCTAAGCTCGGGCTGGGTTTGATCCTGCTGGCACCCAAAGGCTGAAGGCAAAGCATGCACCGGACCCCCCATGCAGCCCAGACCGCAGCATGCACCCCCACCCCAGTGCAACACTGGGACCCGAGCCCAGAGACCTGCTTTGAGACAGCCAGAAGGGGAACGGGGCTCAGGGCTTTGCCTTGGCCAGGCTGCAGGGCTGGGTGAGGGACTCCCCACCCTGGCACTCCCCAGCCTGGCCCATGGCCATTGCATCCAAATCTCCCTGCATTAATGGTAGATCCCCTCACTGTACTGAGCCCACTGCCACCCCCTGTTGCCCTATTTGGACCCCAGGGGTTTCACTCAGCCCCATCTCTCCCAGCTGGTGCTGCCCCATGGCTGCAGACCACCTCCCTCCCTCGAGCCAGCAAACTCAGCGCAGGACTAACACTGTGGGTAGGGAAAGGAGGAAGAGGAGGGGATGAAGGCCATGCTGGGCTCCAGCCTCCGAGGGGAGGCAGACACCAGCATGGGGACAAATGGGACAAAAGGTGCAAAGTCCCTTTGGGGCTCTGGTTGGTCACTGTGTTTGCTCCAAGCATCCTGTACATCTGCAAGCAGCAGGTCACAATGCCTATGGATCCTGAGCCCTGGTTTTGGGGTTGTTTCTCTAGGGTTGTAGCAAAAACCTGCCAGACAAGCCCTTTCTCAGCCTTGTGGGGCTAAGCTGAGCCCCGGATGCCAGGAAAATGGTGTTGCATGGTACCCAGCTCCAGGACAAGGACATGGGTCCACATCCAGCAGGTTGGCCCCAAAGTGCCCACAGGCAGAACCTGGGACCCTCTGAGCTCACATCAAAGCAGCTCCATCACTCAGGGGATGGAGAATAGCTCCAGAAGATCATGGATCCAGCAGGACATCACACAAAGCCACTCAAAGAGGGCAAATTCTCCCCCAGGGATGTGGCATCCACTGCAGGGTGACAGTGAGGTGCAAATGTATAGGGATGAACAAACACATCCCCTGGCATTTGTCAGGGGGTGACAGGGGCAAGGGTGAGGACCAGGATCTGGGCACTGGCAGAACAGCACAACCTGGCTCCTGTCTGCTCCAGGGTATGCAGGCAGGTGAGGAAAGAGGACTTTTCTTTCCTAGAAATGGGCATCAGTTGTACATAAACCATGATTTTGTCTCAGCTACCCTTCCAGGGCCTTAATTTGCAGAGGGAAAGGGAAATTGCACCTTTCAGCCTTCCAAGGATGCTCTGGGGCCAGGTCCCTCCAGCAGAACTGAGCTGTGGGAACAGACCTGACAGGCAGAAGTATCCCCTTTGCTGAGAGGGAAGGAACAGGGAGGGCAGAGCAACACCCAATTCCAGGGTGATGGACCTGGGAGGGAGCAGGGCAGGAGGGAAACCACACAGCAAGAGAGATGCAACAGAGAGTAAACTGTGGTTGGACTCACAGGGGCAGCAGGTATAGGCACGTGCAGTAGGTCAGGTCGGGTGCAAGTTACACTTTAGTTTGTTATAAAGAAGGAAAAAGAAAAAAAAAAAATAAAGAACATGGGCGTTTTCTCAAGGAGGAAACCGAAGGGGGCCCAATTCCAGGGTCCCCAGGGCAGGGGAGGGAGCACATTCAGCACATGCAGCTTAACAACAGGAGAGGGGTGACCAGGACTGGGGTTTTGCTGTCCTGGCTTTAGTGAACACAAAGGCTCTGCTGAGTAGGACACACCACCCTCTTTCTGTCCCCAGCATCCAAACCACAAACAAGTCTGGGAGCTCCTCCTTGTTGGGAAACAGCTCTGCCCAAAGATGAGGAGCAGAGCCCAACCATGTGCTGCCACTCTGGACACAGGGGAAATTGCAGCATGAAGACCTGTCCCTGCCAGCAACAGCTCCTTTTCCAGATGGCACCCTGCTCTCCACCCTTCTGCAAGGGCCATCCAGTGGCTGGCACAGAACAAAAAGGGCTGGCAGTGTTTTGTCTGTGGCGGGAGGTCTGCTGTGTTAAGTGGCTTGTCACTTCCCATGCATCACTCCACAGCTTAGTGACCTCAAAACACACAAACACCCAAACTGAGACTCCATCCTTGAGTAACACCAGAAGAGGAAGGGATTTCCCATCCCCACTTCCACATGCTGTTGAAAGGAAGCCTGAAGACTGGCTCCAAAGCGGGTAGATCCCTGCCCCAGCAATGACTGCCATCAGGATGGCCACGGACCACATTGTATCAAGCCACCAGCAGCTGATGTGCCCTGGAGGCTGGATCCAGCCAATGCCACCATGCTGAGGATTACCCAGCGCTGGGCTGACACCCTCTTCCCATGGAGGACCCAAGCCTGGGCTGCTCCATCATCTCCCCAGAGGAAAAACAGGAGACAGAGTCAGTCAGATGCATAACAATGTCCCTGTCCTCCCACAGAGCCACAGCCACTAGTGCCCTCCCAGTGACAGCTGGATGGGGACACCAACCCCCCCTTCCATGGCACCCTCCTGCTACAACACACCCTCAGTAAGAAACCAACAGGCAGGGCCAAAACTCCCCCATCACTCTCAGTAACCTGTCAATAAATGCATGATCGTGACGGGTGGAAAATGTGCATCCAACGACAAGACATCCCCCCCACCCAGCTCCAGGGCACAGAACCATTCCAGGGGAGCAGCAGCAGCCCACCAGTCATGCAGCACTCACAGCCCCTGCTCGGCCCCGTGGGGCAACACTGGCTCAGTTGGCAGGTCAGGAGGAGCTGGTGTCCCAAGGCTTCTGAACCCAGCTGCCCCCAAAACCTGTGGCTGACAATCATCCCTGTGCAGGGCTCAGCCACTGGGGGAAGTACCCAGCCTCAGACAGTGCCACCAGCCACAGCTCTCCGGGGTCTGCAATGACAGTCTGCAGGAGGAACAATGAGTCTCCCCAGCTGCCCTGGGGAGGTCAGGATGTGTCCCACCACCAGCAGCTCTGCAAATGACCCACATCAGTCAGCAGTGCAGAGCCAAGGGTAGCAAAGGTGCCAGACAGTCATCCATCAGAGGAATGAAACCACAGCTGGCATTTCCCAGGGCCAAAGAGTCCCTGTCCTGGGGGTGGGACAGAGCTGGGAGCAGCAAAGCTGCCAAGATGCAGTTCATGGGACAGCAAAGGCTCAGGACCAGGATATTCCCCAGTGCCAGGGGGAGAAACAGCTGCACAACCCTTGTGCTGAGCACGGGTCAGAATGGGCCACAGAACCAAGTGAGGCTTACATCACTGCTGCCCCCATTCCCATCCCCAGCTTCTGAAAGTGGTTCCAGATAGCCCAGATACCCATCCAAAGAGATGTTGCAGAATAATAATTTCCTCAGATCATACCATGTACAAAACGTTGTGAGCAGGGAATGGGACAGGATACACATCCTGAAAGACAGTGGAGCTCAGGGAATCCCCAAATGGAACAGAGAAAGCTGCAGGACTGGGACAGCCATATGCATTGCCCTGCTGCAAAACCCACACACAGGGACACATCCTGCCCCCATCAGCACCTCCTCTGGCTGCAGGAACCAGCTCACCCAAGGTGGCAGAGAATCTACCCCAAAAAGTGCCCCAGCAGAGCAGCAGCTCCTCTTGGCTGCAAGCAGTGTGTTCCACAAGAGAGCTAGTGCTCTGCGTATCCATTACTCAGATGCCATCAATACCCTCCACAGTAAGGCACAGGGACAAAAAGTGGATGTGCTTCAGCCCCAGCCCAGCCAGATCCCGGGGAGCTCAGGGACATCCTCCATCAGAAGGAGGTTGAAAGCATCTCCTGGGCACAGCACCCTCCTCTCCTCCCCACCCTCTGCCCTACTACTGGTTGCTCCTCTGATCACTCCTAGCCACATACCTCCCATTCCGAGACCTGGCTACCCAAAGGGATGTGATCTGCAGTCCCTTCATTTCACAACATTCCCAGTGCCTGCAAGGAGGCAGAGGGGATGGAGGCAAACCAACCCCAAAACACATTCATGCAAAGTCTACTGGCAGCCCTTGTCTGAGCTGGGACTGTCTGTGGCAGTCAAGGAAGGCAGCCAAAGGAAATGAGACATCAGCACCGTGCACTCCCTGCCTCCCTCCCTCACCAAGCACAACCAACAGGTCACATATTCATTGCTGTGACATATTTTGGGTCCTCTTCTTCAGCCACATCCAGCCCTATCCTCAGTACCCACTTGTCAATCCTGGAAGCTCGACACTCAGAGCATCCTCTTCTTTCTCCAGCCCTGGCACAGCCCCACAGGGAGGGCAAAGGGGCTCTTGCCTCTTTTCCCACGTTTTCCCCACAGCCACCAATTCCTGTAGCAGTGAGAAAGCTTTGCCCTGCATGGTGCTGCACCCCACATTCATGGCTCTTTACTCCCAGCTCACACTGACTCCTCAGTCCCAGTTACCTGCAGTCCTTTTCCCCATCATCTGACAAAGCCCAGCCTTTTGCATCCCATTGCCCTGAGACTCCAAGAGCCCAGTCTCCATCCCCCAGCATCCCACACATCACTGCATCCCAGTGCCTCAAGAACCAGATATCCCCACCCTAGTGCTCCCAGACACCCTACATTTCTAGCATCCTGCATCCAACACCACACATTCCAATGTCCACAAATATTCCCATCCAATATCCTAACACTCTGAAACACCCCCAGACACCCTCATTTCCCCAGTTCCCTACACCCTAATGCTGCCAGACACTCCAGTGCCCCCCCCCCCCCCCCCCCCCCCCCAAAAAAAAAAGAAGCCCTAAACCCACACTAGTTCTTCAAAAACTCCCTTAAACACAGTTTTTGGGATAAGAGGAGCACCTCCACCGCCACTCCATCCCCAACTCGTTGCAACCCCATCCCCATCCCTGTCCCCATCCCACCTCCCCTGGTCAGGTCGATGATGCCCAGAGCATGGAGTATCTTGAGGCTGGAGCAGAGCAGCAGGATGATGCCCACGGTTTGCAGCCCCTGCAGGTCCCAGGGTGCCTCAGCTACCGCCATTCCCCAGACACACAGCCCCAGCCGGCAGCTGCTCTGGCAGCAACAGACCCAGCAACGCAGGAGAGGGGAGGGCAGGGGAGGAGAGACCTGCCTTGGCCCTCCCTCTTCCTGCCCCAGCACCCTCTGAGGTCCCTTGGGGCACCCAGGCTGCAGAGAAGAGAGCCCACAAAACTGCCCAAGCGACTTAGGGGTCAGCTCTCCTCCAGGGCACCACTGCACTACAGAGCCTGGCACAGGAACCTGCAAAGGGGTTCAGAATGGGCACCAGTGGGTGCAGGGAGGTGGAGGAGGCTCAGCCACACTGACTTGCACCCCAACAGCAGCTCGTGGTGGCACTGGAGCTAAGCAGTCTGAAGGGACCCCCAAGTTCATCGCACTGTACAGGGATACTGCTGCCACCAGCCCAGGGACCAGCTCCACCTAGGAAATCCATCTGCCCATCACAAACAACCAAACCTTCCCCACAGCAGTGAGCCCAGCTTGCATGGCACAAGTTCCCTGCCTTGGAGCTCAGCCTTGTCCCCTCCACATACATCTGCAACCCTCATCTCCTCCCTCTTCCTCTGCATCTCTGCACCAGCAAGTCAGCGACAGCTGGGGGCTGCCAGCCCTGGCTACGTTGCTTGCTGCTGGAGAGAAATGTGCTCCACAGGGTGCTGCCTGTGGGGAGGGCAGCATGTCAGGGACAGCCAGGGTAGGTGCTCCCCACAGCCCACCCAAAGCCCTGCTTTGAGGGACAGAGACTCCAGCCTGGCAACAGTGCTTATTAGAAAGTTGCTATCAGCGAGTTGTCTGTGCATCTCTCACCTAAAAGCTGCTTCTGGTGTGGCCACCTCCTGCCCCAGCACTACAGCAAGCCCCAGGACAGGCATCCATGGGGGAATGAGACATTTTCCTGTATCCCTGGGAGGGGATGATGTAAGCAAGCATAGATGGCACATCAGACAGCCCCTTAACTGCACTCCAGGCACCATGGACTCCATACTCCCTAGAGCCCAGTCCAGGGCACTTCTAGTCCCACCTGTGGCAGACCTGGGGTCTAATCCTGCCCCTCACAGGGGAGATGTGAAGGCAATCCCATTGAGCTCCCACAGCACCCTGTAGCCCAACACAACCCTGTGCTAGAGAGTCACAGCCTCTCCCACTGGACTTGAAGGTTTCACCTTCCACCAACAGAGCAGGACTATAAAGAAGGGTGGTCCTAAAAGGCTCCTTTGCTCTCCACATTTCTTGCTTTTTCTCCAGCCTGTGATTTTCTCACCTCCCTGAGGTTGAGAGATCTCCTGCCCCTCCATCTGCTGCCTCAGAGCCCATTCTGGGACAGAGTGGGGGCCCTGCTCCATGTCCACCTGGGTCCCCTTGCTCCCCTCTCCAGGCACATCAGCAACAGTAAGAGCAAATCAGGCCAGAGGGAATTGGGAAGGAAGCAATGTGAAAAGTGATTAACGCAAGGCCGGAGGGAGAAGAGATTCAACAAGCTAATTAGGTCTGGCTTGGCTGAGCAGGACGTGTCACCACACAGCAGCAGAGGCACAGGATGCACTGCAGCTACTGTGGATCTTGTGGAGCCCAGGGCTGCTGGGAGAGCCAACCCTGCCCACCTTAGAGCCAGCTGACAAATCTGCTAGCCCTTGGAAAGGCAAGGGTTAAATCCACTGCACATGGGGAAATCTGTGGTGCAGCCCAACACACAGAATCCCAAACTTCAACCTGAAGTGCCTGCAGCTGTCCTGGTCTACATTTCGATGGTCCAAGATCTACCCCTCTGCAGCAAGCTCACCTTGACCTCTGGGGTCTGTCAAACCCACCAGGATGGATGACAGCCTG
The DNA here is from genome assembly GCA_013401135.1 of Cettia cetti. NCBI lineage: Eukaryota > Metazoa > Chordata > Aves > Passeriformes > Sylviidae > Cettia > Cettia cetti. The sequence goes on from VZUI01045036.1 coordinate 15,596, forward strand.
AGTCCAGAGACCAAAGCTTCACATCCCAAAGGGCCAGTCCCTCCTGCAGCCAAGATGCAGCACTTCTGCCAAAGAGGTTCCTGGAAAGCAGGAGGAATAAGGGCTTGGCACAGGACTTTGCTCTTGCCAGCACCTTGGGGATGCTCACTTTCTCCCCTCCCCAGAGAGACCCTCACCCTGAGCCAGCCAAGAGGAGGTGTCTACACTGCTCACTGCCACCACCTCCTGCCTGGCACCTTTTGGGGTGCTGGTGGCATGCAGGCATGATTCTACCCCCTCCTGTTTCTCCCCAGATCCTGGAAGGGTTTGGCACCCTCCCAGCCCTGCTTCTCTCCATATCCTGAGCTCTACAGCAGCAGCAGCAGTCCCCAGGGAAGGCAGAGGTCAGCACAGCCCATGTTGAGGACTCTCCAAGACACCCCCAACCCTGCCTGCCCCTCAGCATATACCCTGAACAGCCAAGGCAGGAACAGCCCCGGACAGGCACCAATTACGCTGCCGACAGCAATCTGCAACTTCATCTAATATTAATCAGTGGCTGGGCTGTGCGGGTGGCTCTCCCGCCTTTCCTGCTGCCATCCCTCCTTCCAGCCGGCACCGATTGCTCGGCACTGAATTATTGATGCCACACTTCAAGAGGCAAAATTGATAGCAATCCTCTCCACCTGCCCCATCCTGAGAGCTTGGCCAAAGCAGGGTCTCAGCAAGGATCTGAGAGCCTCCGGCACGGCTCTGCCAGGAGATGTTCCAGGCTGGGGACAGGCATGATGGCACGGGGCAGAGGTGGGATGACACAGTCCATCATTGATTATCCAGCTGGTAAACAACGTCAGTGCCAGCATCGATCACCCTGGAGATCCTGGAGCACAGTGCAGTCATGGGAGATACCCCATTGCTGCTGCCAGACTCTGACTGTGCCCGTGCCACCAAGGCTGTGGCAGGGTCCAAGGGGGGACAGTGCCAAGCAGACGGGACAAGGGCTTGCAGACAGTCAGCACTTCTGTCCAAGCCCTTTTTCAGGAAGTGCCAGCTCCAAATGATGGATGGAGTCCTTGGGGCCCCATCCAGCTGAGTTTGGGAACCCAGCAAGCCTGAAATTCCACCAGGATCTCATTGCAAGATGCTCCCACTGAATCCTTCCCCCAGGCTTAGAGGGGTTGGCTTGGTCCCCTCTGGAGCTGCTCCATTCCCAGCCCATCACTGTGGTGGCACGACACAACTGGCACAACCCAGGCAGAGAAAGAGCTGCAGGGATGGGGCAGGGAGGGTGTGGGGCAGCAGCAGGAGCAGGGGAAGCACTGCTGGCAGCATCGATGGCTGCGGAGCAGGTGGCAGAGCCCTGTGTCCATTAGCAGACCCAAGCCATTAGTGTTTGGTTCCAGGCTCTTTGTGGTCTCTGGGCTGTCACTGTTGACTGAGCTGTGGCTTGTAAACAAGCCCTGGAGGGGACACAGTGTTTTCCAGCCTCAGACACCACCTGAGACCTTCCCTGGAGAGCAAAATCCTACCTGCTCTCTCTCGAGTCAAGAGGGGAAGTGACCTATGCAACAGCACCTCACCTCCATCCCAAACCACTGCTGTTCACACACAGAACTCCTTGTACAGTGCCCAGGGCTCAGCTTAACCTCAGCCAATTTCTGCCCCTTTAGCAACATTTCCCTCTCCTGTGGGCACCTTTAGGCAATGGGAGCAATTTCTGGCAATCCAGGGCACCTGGATCCCATTCCCACCCTCACAGCTGGGGCGCATCTCCAGCCAAGCCAGAGAGAACTGCAGCTTCTCAGCATGGGAATGTGGGTGGAAGGGGACAGGAATGCCCCTGTTCCTTCTGGAGAGGTGACAGATGACCAGGACAAGGCTGGACACAGGACACCTCATCTCCAGCACGCTGCTCTGGCCCATGCTAGGGAAAGGTCAGTTGCAGATGGACAAAGAGTGTGCCCCAGGAAACAGAGGAGCCACAAAGACAAGGAGTGGCCCCTGCCTTGTCCTGTGCCCCTCAGCAGGGTTGCTGCAGGGGCTGAGGGCTCTCTGTCTCCACTCTTTCCACTGCACCTGGGAGCTGCAGAACAGCAGCAATCAATGCCACTGATTTTGGCCCAAAGCTTTGAGCAGCTACACAGGGAAGCAAAAGCACTGGGAAGGGGGAAGCAGGGTCTGGGGAAAGCACCCCCAAATCTCCAGCTAACTGGGGAGGGGGAGTCCACCCTAGGCACAGTCTGCATGCCTTCCCCCAGCACTCACAAGGCAGGATGTCTGTCAGGTCAGCTCCTGCCTCAGTTTCCCTCCTGGTATGATCCACCTAGGAGTTCTGCTGCTGGAACACTGGGATTTAGCAGGCAGTTAAGCAGTTATGAAAACTTCCACCCACCTTTCCTATCCTGCAATCAGGTTCACAGGATCAGAGGGAGAGATCCCCTTGATCTTCCCCCCTCCCTATCCCCAGACACAGCCAACCTGTAGGTGCAACCTCGAAGTTCTGTCTGCTCCACTGCTTGTGGAGGTGAGCATCCACCACTGCACCCAGCCTGCGTGGGAGCCAGTTCTGGAGAAGCACAGCAGAGTATCCCAGGGCACCAGTGGACCAGGGAAACTGTTTCCTCCTCAGCCTGTGCATGCCCTGATGCCAGGGGCCGGGCAGGTTGTGGCATCCTTCAGAGAGTGTGTGTGCAGGCATGGGCAGGGGCTGGGCAGGGCTGGGGGGATCCTTCACACAACCATCACCTGGGAGCCCAGGGAGCCCCCAAGCCAAGCAGTGCTGACCTCCCTCCCACCGTGCACAAAGCAGTCCCCCGAGCAGATCCAGGCTCTGCCAAGTGTATCCCGTGCACAGCACTGAGCACCTCACACAGCCCATCCACAGCTGACAGCTCCCTCTGTGTCCCCCCACCCGGCCCGAGGGCCACAGGGAGCCCTGGGGAGAGCCAGGAGCAGGGAGCCCAGCATGCCCCCATCCTGCCTGCTCTGCAGACTGGTGCTGAGTCCAACACCTCACATGCAGGCTGAGTGACCGTGGTCTCTGGTAACACCTTGCTCCTGTGGAGGTGCTGGCAAACACCCTGGTGCCCACACATACGGTCACACGCACCCCAGCACACATCAAAGGCACCACCGTGCAGCAGATACCTTGCCAGCCCTGTCCCCTGCCTACATCCCCAGCCACTGGGACAGGCAGGATACTCTGTTCCTTGCATCCTACGCCCCTACAAGCAGCCAACAGACAGCAGGACTCTCTCACGGATGCAGCAGCCTTGGAGCATCCTTAGGGGCAGCTCTGGACACCCACCACCTGCCCCTCCTGTCCCCAGAGGTGACAGCACCGCCCATACCCGTTACCTTCCAAGGACACAGGCTCGAAGAGGCCAAATTGCTCCAGCACCTTGACGAAGAGGACCAAGACCACCAGCACTGCAATCATCTCAAGGCCTTCCAGGTTCATGGCGAGGGTGTCTCATGGCCCCTCAGCCCCCCACCCCTGCCCACCACAGCCCTTGAGCCCCCTCACCCCAGCACCTCAGCCGCCGGACCACGCATCCCCAGGGACACACGCCCGTGTCCCTGGCGGGGGTTTGGCTGTCACCCCCTACTCAGGGGACCTGTCACCAGCCACGGGCCAGTGAGGGGTCAGCGCAGGGCTGTGGTGGGAGGCTCAGGGAGCCACGGCTGAGAGCCCAGGCAGAGCAGGGCCGTGCCTGTGAGTAAGAGTGGAGAGAGGCCAAGTGGAGGGAGGCGTGGGGGTGGCGGGGATGGGGGGGTCGGAGGGGGGAAGAAGGCATGCCCTCCCATTCCAATGACACCACCTCCATCGATTTGCTTAATGCAGTTGCTAAGGAAACAGGCCACAGATATTAAAAGGCACTTGGTTCCCAGGGGGGGACACGGGGAGGGGCAGGACGCTGGGCACTGGCAAAACATCCAGGATGGGAATGACTCAGATTTGTCCTCTGTGCCCCAGACATGTGTCTGCCCCATGGGAGGCAACTTGGCTAAACATACCAACATCTCCCTCCTAGAGAGTGTCTGGGGCAACAACTCCATCTGCCCCATTTCCAGGCAGGCAAATGTGTCCACCTGTTTTGCTGGGAACACCAAGGGAAGATGGGGAGCACGTCTGGGGGAACAGGCTGGGAGCAGAGGCTGTGATGCAAGATGCCCAAGACACTGTCAGACCCCAAATGGTGCAGCAATGAGCAGGAAAAGAGATGCAGGGGCTAGGGACCCAGCCAAGGTCACACAGAAACAGAGGGTGAAGCTGTGCATCTGTGTGCCGTGACCACACATCCACACAGCCAATGGGGCTAAATTTAGCTCCCCTGCTCTGTTTTAGCCCTTGCCTGGCTGTTTGATCACAAGCCACAGGGATCACCAGGGATCCAGGTACCCATGGTCACTGCCTATCACCAGGGCTCAGCACCCCATGGGGTCTTCCTCTAGGGGAGCTCCCCCACCGCTTCTTCCAGGGATGCCACTGGCACTGCCCATCTCCAGGCAGACAATTCCCATGTGGTGCATGATGCAAGATCAGTCCCAACTCCAGCACTGGTGTGGTAAGCAGGGAGCAGGGCTTCCCCTATGCCACTGCTGCCCCCCACCCTTCCCATTTCACCCCAGGAGCAAGGCCAGCTGCCACAGCTACAGGTGGGCTGGCCACGTCCAGGCTATGGAGCAGATCCCTGGCAAGAGCTCCCAGCAGGGCTGCCTCACACCAATCTCCCAGGAACCCCCATCTCCAGCCCAGTAGGCTGCAGGTTTGTCTCCTGGCAGGGCATGGAGAGGGCTGGTGTCTCAGGCCCGAGCCGTGGCACAGCCTGTCTGGCAGCTCCATGCCACCGGGCTTGGCATCTCCTGCCCACCTGGGGCACATTCCCAAGGTTGTTCTAACACCAGCAGAAGATGCCAGAAATGCATCAGAGGTGTCTTGGGGAAAGAGCTGAAAGTCTTCCCTGGGGAAACATTCCTCAGGCTGGAGGTTTTCAGACCTGGCATCTCCTTTTCTTGGAAAGAGCTGAGCTTCCAGGCACTGAGCCTGGACTTCCTGTGTCTGCCTCCCACTTTTGCCCTCAAATCAATCCCTCCGAGCTGGGGTGGCACAGACCTGTTGCACTTGCAGGAAGTTTCCCACTGATGTCAATTGTGTTTTTAAAGCCACTTTTCCTGCTGAGCCCCAGTTACAACCCAGCCTCTCCTCAAGCCTCCTGCTGCTTCCAGTGCCAAAGGCTATCCTGCAGGCCATGAGTCTACTTTTGCAACCTGGTTGTGGCCACACTTGGAGGGAGAGGAGCCCTTTCCAGCCTGTCCCAGAGGGTTTAGGGCAGCCTCTCTGCAAAGGGAACCTGCTGAGCCCATGTGAACAGGCTGTCATCAGCCCCTCATATGTCTCTGGCAGCATTGTGGAATGCTGGGGCTGAAGGGACAGTGGCAGGTCAGTCACTGACAGCTTCCCCACCTGCCCTTGTGCCTCTCCCGTGCCAGCTGTCCTTCCCAGCAGAGCAGAGATAATTCTCCTGCTGGCTGCCATGTCAGGATTACACATTTCCATCCTGGAGCCATTAAAAAACCCTCCACTGTTTGCTGCCAGCATGACACAGAATCCCACCAGGACCAGCACAGGCACCCAGCTCCGGTCCCATGTCCCAGTACCACACACTGTGCCCAGCTCCCAGCACCTCCAGGCTCCCCAGGGTTTCTTGCCCAGAGCAAATTCTCTCTGACTGAGGGCAGCTCCAGATGGGCTAGGTGGGACAAAGGACCACCCCTTCACCTCACCAAGGTCCCCAGGGATGTTAGTCCATCTGGAGCTGTCCTCAGGATGGAGGAGACACATGGGACCACATGTGGGATGTCACCAATGGAGCCAGACCCACAGCTGCCTGCAAGGGATGCTCAAGAGCATAAGTACCCCACCAGAAGTGTGGGACAGCACTTTTCCCCCCATCCCACTGAGGGGAATCACTCCCAGGGGTGCTCCTTGCCCCTGCAGCTAGTCAGCATTTGGCCATGCTGTGGGAAGTGCCTCAAGGCTCTGGCTGAGCTGTGCAGAGAAGTCCCACAAATGGATGGAGCAATGCACACTCCAGGCAGGAGAGGCACTGCACGTCCCTAGACACGTGATGCCAGTTTCACCCCTCCTGCCCTGCTCCTTGCCTTGGGGTCTCACCCTGCAAACCTCTGGCACTCACATCCCACTGCAGTGGGGCTTGGAGAGACCCTTCATGGGGAAACTGGGACCCCTACCACATCCCAGAGCTCCCCAACACACCGGCTGAGGACCAAAGATGAAGGTCATGCCCAAAGGGACCCAGAACCCCAAAATGCAGATTGAGGCCCGAGCATGAGCTGTAGGCACCCTACAAGAGTGGAAGGCTCCAGAGAATCCCTCTGCATCCCTGTCTGACAGCGAGGGGCAGCAGTACCCAGACACCAGCATCATGGTGGACCCGGGAGGAGCCCTGGACACAGCCCTGAGCCACAGCTCAGCCCCGGGGCTGCCACCGGCTGCTCTCACACACAGCGGAGAAGGACCACGGCCAGGGGGAACTAATGAAGTGACTGAGGAGATGGAGGTCTCCCAGAGAGGCAGAGAGGGACTCCCCCACCCACCTCTCCCACACCAAGCATCTGGCCTTCCTCACCCCTTAGTTTGTGGAAGTGGCCGTGCCGGGCCACCCTGTCCCCCCACATCCTCAGCCCCGTACCTTCAATGCCGCTGATGATTTTGAAGCAGCGAGTGGTGAACCAATAGGAGATGAGGAGGAGGATGGCAATCAGGGAGGCATAGAGCAGGCTGTCGTTGTGCAGGGATGTCCTCTCCATGGCTCCATCCCCTGTGCCCGCTCACGCCCCCACCCAGCCCCGCCGTGCTATCTGGGGCAGCCCTGTCCCGGCCGTCCCCCGCCACAGGAGCCGGCCACCGCGGGCAGGGAGGCGGGGGGCCGCACGGGGAGGCAGGCAGGTAATTGGGAGCGTTGTGTGAGAGCCAGGCTCCCAAACCAATTACCTTAATTGTGCTCAGGCAGCACATGGCAAACAGTTAAAAATAACCCTCCTGGCCCGGGGGGAGAGTGGCACCATCAGCCAGGAGAAGGAGGCAGGGGGCAGAGAACAGATGGGCTCATTACACATGTGGCTGTGTCTTAGTGCCGTGGGGCCAGCAAGGTATCACCACAGCCCAAGGGCTGTTCTGAGTTCCCTGATGATCTTGGGATCCTCAGGGCTCAGCCCCTTGCTGCCACACCACAGGTGAAGCTGGGAGTCCTGGAAACGAGGCTCCCTAGGGAACGATGCTGCCAGGATCTCTGCTGATGCCTGTGTCCGTCCTTGCTCCAGACACGAGGCCTTGAAGAAAGGTGTCTCTGCAGTTCTGCCATCCTGGAGAGCTGGGTCTGGCATCTTGTTCCCTGTGTCCCACCACAGCACCTCCCCAGGGATGTCTGTGATCAGCATCTGCTTTTCCCAGCCTGGAGTCAGAGACAACCAGCCTGGTTCCTGCTCTGTGATGGCAGGTGCATTTAGACAGTGCCACTGTGGGTTTGGGCACACTCACTCACAGATCCCAAACCACACTGGGTTAGCTGCACCTGTGCCTGAGGCACTCCTGCTCCCTGCACGGCGCTTGGCCCTATCTGCTGCCCCATGGGACATACGGCTGAGGAAGACTCTGGACCCAAGTGTTTCATCCCAAACCCTCTTTGCATACAACATGTCCCATCCCTGCCCTGCACCCACAGCCAGGGGTTGTGGCCATCGGAGTGTGGGTGAGGAGTACAGATTGCCCCAGCTGTGCCCCTTTAGGGCAGCAAAATCCAAGCACCCAGATCCATCCCTCTCCCACTGTCTCCCTCCACCAAGATCAACAGCTCTGAGGGCCCACAGGTGACACAGGACGGGATGGCAAAGTGGCCCTGACGTATGTCCATGGTTCAGCACAGGCCCTGTACCTCTGTCCCAGGACCAGGCAGCCCAGGATGGCACTGAGTCCTTGCTGCCTGTCCCACTTTGGGCAGTAACACTAACAGCCGTGAAGCGTCCCCCACCCAGCCACCCTGCTCTGGCTCTCCAGTGTTGCAGGCAGCACAGCCCTGCCACACTGCTAAATTTAAACACCCCGCCAGCCACCTGCTGGGTGGTGTATAAATAACCCCTGCACGGGGCTTCTTGCCCAAAAAGCAGGTCCATGGACACAGCATGCCACAAGCACACCCAGAGCCATCAGGTGCCAGGTGCCCGGTCCCTGTCTCATCATCCCAGCACCACCAGCAGCTGGGGATGGGGAACTGTCCCCCACTGCAGGATGGAGCAGATGGGGATGAGCAGGACAATCATCCATTGTCAAAGGACCTGTCTCTTCAGGAGGGGACCATGCACCTTTACTGTGGCCAGGATCTGCCCTCCTTCAGAGCCACCCCTGTGGCTGCCCCTGAAGTGCTCTTCACCCAGTGCAGCAGGGTGTTAGGGCCCTACTTCCACAAAATGTGCCATGGGACCTGCTGGGCCACAATGAGGTGATGGTCTCTGGGCACAGCTGGGCAGCTGCTGCCCAGGTCCCTTGGGTGCTCCTGACCTGCCGGGGGGCCAGCCTGATGGAAAGGAATTTCTCCTTTTTTTTTGGTTCTCGGGGCCATCATCCATTAGGGAGAGTTAAATTTAGGTTAAAGCTGATCCCTTATTACCTTGCTGCTAATCAGAGCGCGAGCAGATTATTAATAAGCACATTAAAATATTGGTGAAATGCTATTTTTGGGAGGTGAAGTCACAGTTTTAATCTGGTTAATTGATTGAGTCATCTCTCTTTGCCCTCTCTGGTGACCCGTCCTTGGCCAGCTCCCCAGGGCACCCAGCCAGGGGCCCCCTTGCCCCCAGGCCCACCTGGTCAGGTAGCCAGTGCCTTCTGCAGTGAGCTCCAGAAGACCTCCTTCACCTATGCAGGAAGGACAGAGGCACTGCCCCCAAAAAGGGAATGATGCGGTAGGATAACAGCCAGAGAGGGGTCAGCATCTTGGTGACCCAAGGATCAGAGCAGCAGCTGGGGAGGAGGGGAGCTGCAGAGGGGAGAAGGGTGTGCAAGCCCCACATCCCACACCCAACTCAGAACTGCCTGGCTTTGGGTTTCACTCCACTTTGGCTTGTCTCAGAGCTTGGGAGGACACCAAGAAAACAATGAGGGTGGTCAGTGCCCCACGGCCAGCCATGCCCTCTGTGCCCACCCCAATCCCATGCACACTCAGCAGGGCTGTAGGGAAAGCCCTTGGTCCTGCTCAGCACTACACATGGTCACTCCAGAAACCCAGTCCCAGGAGTGACCTGCTACAGTCCCAAAGCCAAAGGACCCAGCTGCAAAGCCCTGCACACTGGGAGAAGGACCTGCAGGACACCCTTTCAGGTAGTGGGGTTTGGGAGCGTCCCAAGGTCCCATTCCCTCTTTGCTCCATCACCTGCAGCTCTGCCCCTCCGGGCCTGGGCTGGACTCAGCTGACTCATCCTCTGCCCCCTGCACTCCAGGCAAGTTGGCTGGTGCCCAATGGAGCCAACTAGCGGGGATGGACCTGGCACTGCCTGTGGCACAGCCAGCCTCCAGGGCCTGGCATGCTGCTGGGCCTGGGGCACTGTCCCCTGCTTTGGCCGGGGGCCTGTGGGTCAGGTCCCTGTGGATGGAGGGTAGCATGCCAGCTGGGCACTGCTCACAGGTCAAATATTGCTCCCAGCCCCCTGGCCTGTGCCAAGTGCATCTCCATTCTAGCCCTGCCTTTCCCAAGGACAGGTACAGCCTGTGGGGACACAGGAGTTTCCCCAGGCCAGGAGGGGATGGAACCTGGGAGGGGTTTTCCAGGCAGGCTGAGTCCTGGCAAAAGCAGTGCAAGTCCCAGCCCTGCTCTGAGGCGTGACGCTGCCACACTGGCCTAACGAGGCTTTCCTGCACCCACAGTGCATCCCTTCCCAGCACTGTTGGGGCCCAGAGGGGCAGCCCAGTGGTCCTCAGCAGGGCAAGGCCATGGGGATGCCAACTTTGTCCCTGCCCAGGGCCACAGGGGCAGGAGTAGGGTACCCAGAGTCCCAGCACACACAGGCACATGATGACCTTCCCGAGATGTGCCCACTGGGTTTAGAAAGTGGTTCTGGGTTCACACCCAGAAGAGGGGGCTCTGGGCAGCTGGCAGGGCAGTGCAGGGGCTGGCACAAGGGTGAGGGTCCTGCCATGGCAGTGACAGCAAACCAGGGGCACACAGCATGCAGCTCTGTCCCCAGGACCGAGCATCCCAGGACAAAAGCACGGGTCGGTGCAGGCACCAGGGTGTGTCCCTGCCCTGGTTCATGGGGCACACCCAGGGCTTCTTTGTCCAGCTAGATGGAGGGCATGGCTCCAGAGGAGTCAGATTCCTTGACATGCCGGAAACCAGGAACATGTCAGACCAGCTGCAATTTATTTGTACAACAGTCCTTTATGCTCCACTTTGCATCAGTCTCCTCCCCAAATAAAACATTCCCCTCACCCCAGGTCCACATGGGGCCTTCAGGGGCTTTTGCTGCCTCCTGTAACCATCTTCAGCTTTGCTCCACACGGAGCTCAGTGCAACCCCTCCACCAGAGGCTGCAGCACTCAGCGCCCAAACAGCGTTTCTTCCCTCCCCAAATAACCCCACAGAGCTCACCAGACAGACACCCCCTCCCACAGACCAGAGATCCCGTGTCCCCCCGGGCGGCACCTACCTTGGGAGAGAGTCCCGGTGACAAACTGGTAGAAGAAGCGGATCACCCGGCCCAGCTGCCTCTTGCAGCGCTGCTGGCAGTGGCTCATGGCTCCAGCTCCCAGCGCTGGGGAGAGACCCAGCCGCACCCCCTCCCGGCCGCCAAACAGCCCCCCAGCCCCTGCGAGCCGCGGGCGATGCCCGGGGGAGGACCGAACCTTTCTGCCCGGAGCGAGCCTGCGGGCATCGGCGCCCGGTGCAGCCCGGCGGTGCGGGCAGCGGCAGCGCCCGGCAGCGCGGCAGCCGCCGGCCCCGCTCCCCGGCGGCGGGCAGCGGGAAGTTTTGCGCGGGGATGCTCCGGCGCGGGTGGGCAGTGGGACACGGGGTTCGGCGGCGGTGCCCCTCCCGGGGCTCGGGCTCACGAAAGCCGGCCGCCGAGAGGGAGCGGGATGTCTGGGATGCCCCCCGGGGCCGTGCCCGCACGCCGGCCCCCTCCGTGCCGCAAAGTTGCGGGGAGCGGCGGGGAGCGGCGTCAGGGCGATGCGGGGGGCCGGGGAGCCCAGCGGACCCTCCGGCAGAGGCGGATGGACGCCTCCCTGGCTGGCAGAGCCTCGGGTTGCCCCCGGCTCCTGATCCGCCCCTTGGCACCAGCTCGACCCGGCACTTCACGCCCCGGCTGGCCGGGAACCAGAGGCAGGTTGGTATGGCAACCCGCAGACTCCACAGGTCCCGCTGACCAATGAGGCACCGCTGCATCCCAGGGCCGCCTCTCTCCAAGAGCAGGCAAGGATGCTCCTTCCGGAGGGAAGCCGGCACCGGGAGCATCCTGCATCCTTGGGCATCAGCCATTCACTCCCACAATCAAGTGTTGCAAGCATCACGCATCCCTGGACATCAGCCTGCGAGTGTCCTGCATCTCCAGACATCCACTTCTGCTGGCTCCACACAGGGGAGGAGACAAGGATGGATGCAAGGATAAGAAGAGGAGTCAGACTCTGAGACCACCCAGGCTAAGAGCTGCTTGCTTCAAAGCTCAGCCTGGCAGCAAGCTGCTAAGTTGCACAGTATGTCAGAGCCGGAAGACAGACTGGAGTGTGGTGGCAGTGGGATTTCCCTGCTCCCAGAGCCAGCCTGAGGCAGTCTGTGCAGACTCAAGACAACATCCCTTCCCCTAGTACCATTCTCCCAGCTGTATTCCATCTCTACCGTGCATTCACACCCCACAGAAGCAGGATTCTATCAGTTCTGAATCCATCCAGGCTCTATAATCTCATAAATCTCATCTCTTATTAATAGGGAAGGAAGCGAACACGAAGAGACCTGATGGAAATTACAGCTTCTGTTCCCTCAGGGATGGAAAAGAGGGTGGAGCCATGATGCAGCCAGAACAGCCAGACTGTCCAGCCCCTACCAATACCTTGAGAAGGAGTCCAAAGGGAAGGGGCAAGAGCACCACCATTTCCCACCAACCCTGTGCTGGTGTTGGCACAGGGGAACCTCACCTCCCGCTCCCCAAAAGAAGGGCCATCCTCCCCAAACCAAGCCCCCCATCTGCCCCCGCTGTCTTACACAGGCTATGGCCCTGCAAAAGGGGGGCAGCTGCCCAACAGAGTGTCTCCACACTGCAGCAGGACCGTGTCCCAGGGAGAGGGGGACCTGCAGCAGGGGATGCTGCACTGGCCACTGCATCACTGAGCCAGGTTTGGAGAGATCCTAAACAAGGCACAACACGCAGCACAGGGTGTGTTGGTTGCAAGCAGGGACTTGCAACCCTTTAATAATAGATCCACAAAGCCCCAGGCCAGGGAAGGGCTGCGAGGGACATCAGCCTCACAAGGGGAAGGGGCCAGTCCAGGCCAGCTGAGGCAGATGGGGCAGCTCAGCAGACAGAGACACAGATGTAGAGAAAATTTGTGAATGCTACACCTTGACTGAATCTACCCTTGTGAACCACTTGCCACCAGCTGAAAGTTCAGAGATTTGGGTAGCCAGCAGTGCCCAGTCCACTCCTGCCACCATCAGGGGACAGGTCTGGGGTTTAGGACCCTCATCCATGTCTACAGTACCCAGGAGCTCTGCTCCTGCCTCAACCCCATAACACAAACACATTGGGACAGTTTCTTTCAGTGATCAGGTCCCACGAACTGTGTGATACAAGGCCAGATCCTCCAAATGCACAAGGTCACCAATGCTACGGGAACCAGCACAAATCATACCCAGGGCAGCTGCATCGTCCCAAAGGCCCGCGGGATACAGGACAGGCGACAGAACAGCCACAGGAGGGTGCCAGAGCCCACAGTACTTGACAGCAAACAAAGTTTGCAGATCCATCCCAAACTCTAGCATCCAGCTCCTTGGCAGCCAGTTTCCATCTGACAGGGAAAGCTGCTCCATCCCAGCATGTCCCGGGCAGGTGAGACATGCAAGTGCCATCCTGTTCACCCTGGTCGACATGGTCATGCGGGACAGGAGAGCTCCTGTCCCTCCCAGATCAGCAGATGTTGGCCACCCTGGTCACAGACCCGGCTCCTCCCTGGGAAGCCGAGCAGGAATTCAGCACAAATCAGATGCAAGCCACAAGGCAGGGCTGTTGATCCCACTCTTACACAACTTTTCTTGCTGAAGACTCCACCTGGGTCATATCCACCCGTGGCTGCCACTGCAGGGTGCATCCTGCCAGCCTCCTGCCCCGCAGCCCAGCCTGTGGTTCTCCCAGACCTGCTCCCTGCTTAAGGAGGCCAGTGGCTCCCCTGCCCCAGCTGCAGCCCCAGATGGGCTCCATTCCCCACTGTGCTTCTCCGTGGGGCAAAGGGCATCATCTCACAAAATGATACTTCCAGCCAGCCTGTGTCCCCAGAGCACCTGCTGGGCCCCCACAGGGGACATGCCGCTGCTGGAGCTGCAGCAATGGGAAGGAAGGAGACTACGGCTCCAGGCTCTGTCTGCAGCTCCAGCACGTGCTCCCCCACTGTGCTTTGACCCTGGCAAAGAGAGAAAGTGCCCGCACCTCCTATTGCTGAGTCTGCACCGGGGACCAGCCTGGCTTAGAGAAAATCCAGGGAGGCAGAAGACCAGCACTGGCCTGCACTTCCCTGCCCCAGTCCCATGCCTGCCTGCTGACTGTGCTGGGACACCTCCAGCTTGGAAGCACAGGAGCCGGGACAGGAGTCCAGGCCACGCGATGCACCTGGAATGTCACGGGTGGGGACACGACTGCCCGCGCTCCGTGCCCCGCGCTCCGTGCGGCCGCGCTGCCGCTGCCTGACGCTGAGAGGAGCCCCGGTACAGCGCAGCAGAGCGGCGGGAGGTGAGCCGGGGACACGGCTCCTTCAGACGGCTGTGGCAGCTGATGGCACACGGGGGACAGCAGAGGACACGTGTTGTTGTGTCGGAGCGTGGCCCTGCACGCGTGTGAGAGGATGCACGGGAGCCGTAAAAGGCCATGCGGCCACCACGGACATGAGGCCACCACGATCTGCTGGCAGTCCCTTGGAGGCTGAAGAGACAGTGACAGCACCACCGAGGAGGGGGACACGACACATCTGCTCACACCAGAGGCACGGCTTCTTTCCCTACCCGGGTCCTCTCCTCCTGAGATGGCTTCCGGGCAGATACATCCTTCCTAAGCCACCGAGTACTGGGCTGGTACCTGCCGAGGGAGTGCAGCGAGCTGCCGGGGGAATTCACGCTGGTTCCTGGCCATGAAATATTCATTAGCACAGCCGCCAAGAGAAGGAAGGAAATAAAAGATAAACAGAATGGGATGAGGAGGGGGAAAGACATAATGCTTGCAGCTCAGCATGGCACTGACAAGCCCGTGGCTGAATCAAGGTCTTTATACCAGTCATCACACCATTATGTGGGTCCCCTGGTGTCCGTGCAAAGCCTGATTCACTGTCATGGATGTCGTGGGCACATAAACACCCCTAGAAAATGCAGCCAGGAAAGAGCAGTCCTTGCAGGCACATCCAGCATGGGTAGGGATGTCCTGCAGCATGCACATCACCAAGGGGGGTACCGTGCTGGCTTGGTGGTCAGAGGGGGTATCCTCTGACCACCAGAGGGACTGTGCCAGTCCTGGATGGTGCCTAGGCTTCAAAGTATTTCAACCTGGGCTACACCCCTCAGGGACAACACCAGAGAAGGGCCCTAGCCCGGGGCCACCTTGGCCAGGGCATCTGTGGTCTCTCTGGAGTCACCCTGTGGCTGGCAGATAGCAGATGCCAACATTTCTCTCAAGGAGGAAGGAGGCACATTTCCAGTAATAAGAAAGGGCAATCAGGGCAGGAAGGAGGAAAATTTCCATTACCAAGGAAGGCTAATCAGAGTGGGAAGGATGCAGGACATCCTGCAACCCTGTGCCAAGCCTCAGCCTAGCACTCAGGTCCACAGCAGCTGAGCAAATGCTCTGTTCTCTCTCTAAATAATTCAAACTCACCTTTTTTGGGGGATGGAGGGCATACATATCCCAGCAATGCCAGACCTACAGCTGCTTAGCAGGGACAGAGCAGGTCCTGGCTGGAGGGAGAGCTCAGCAAGACTCACCCCAGAGCCAGAACACGATGAGAGAGAAGGAGGTTGACATCCCAGCAGCAGGGATCACTTCAGGAGCCTTGAGCTTCTGGTTCCAGATACACCGCATCTGGGTGTGTGGCTCCGTGGGATCTCAGCACCTCTGCCACCAGCAGAGGAAGGCTCAGCCCAGCCAGCCCCACGTACTGCTCTGCTCCTGCCTCCTCCCAGCCCGGGGAAACCGCAGCCTCCGGGTCTGGGGGAAGCGCTGAAAACGTGACGGCAGAGAAAATAAATAAGGCAGCTAATGAGGTAATTTGCATAGCTATTAGCAGTCAGGATTTGCAGCGGGTCTGACATGGGATGTGCTATCACAGTGAAGTGCAGCCCGAGGGTTCTGCTGCGCTTGCAGAGGGAAGCCCACGACACAGCCGTGCTGCACGGGCACACCGCAGGCACCCACCGCAGGCAGCCGCCGCCTCACCACAGGGGAGGCGAGGAGGGCAGGAGCAAATCTAGCAAGGACGTGGAGGAAGGCTCGGAGCAGCGCACACAGCCTGGGAGGAGCTGTGTGCTCCGAGCGTGAGCCCCTCCTGCCTTTGGCCACACACCCACCCCGTGGCTTGGCCCTGGGATGTACAGATCATGGGCCAGCACACAGCTCCTACCTTGCCAAGGCTCAGAGAGCATCCATGAAAGGACGAGCATGCAAAGGCCAAGGAAAAGCTGCCAGCAGCCCAGGCTGCCTCGCAGGGCAGCCCTGCGTTGTCACAGCCAGCTGGCTCCATGTGCTTTCTCAAACAGAGCTGGCCACAGCTCCCTGTGTCCTTTACATCTGCCTGCTCCCTTGTAAACCTGGCCTAAAACACACCCCAGGACAAACACAAACCCTTTCCTACCTCAAACTTTGCTGCCAGCAAACCCACCTCACTCTGACTCACAGCAGAAGAACCATTTTTTTGGATGTAGGACTGTGCATGAAGCAAAACGCCATCATCAGCTCTGCATCATAACGGCACCCATCCTTAGCTGTTTGGGTCAGGAACCATTGAACCACAGCAGCAGGGGGGCACTGCTCATCCTGGTGCATTCAGGAGTGCAGGGGGAACCTGTGGCACTGCTGGAACCCAACGTGCTGTGCCCAGTAAATCGCCGTGTGACGGAGAGGAACGGCGGCAGGGCCACCCTCCAGGGCTGCCAGGGCACGTCTGGCTTTGATCACAAACGTGCAACGACAGCTCAGCTCGTTCTCAGCTGGTGGATCTTGCTAAAAAATGCATGTGACACGATCTGTCTGCTCGGGAAGCACCGCCAGGGATAGAGCCCAGCCCAGCGCTGTGCGCTGGTCCTGCAGCTCCCACCTGCCAGCAGCTGGCAGGCAGCAGGTGATGGGGCAGCAGCCTGGCTCTGTGGCATCACGGCAGGGACGAGCACATGCCAAAGCACCCCTGCAATGCAGGGGAAGGATGGGGCACCCCCACCGTCTGATAGCAGAGACAAGAGGCAGACCCAACGGATGGGTGGTTGGACAGACAGGCACAAACTCCACCACCAACTTGGGTGGTGCATGTCAGGCCAAGACGAAAGTCAGAGACCATGATGGCCCCCAGACATCCAGATTACATTGAGACACTGAATGCTCCCAAGCTGAATTTTTTCGTCAGTTCTGCTAAATATTTTAAGAATTTACACAGCAAAGCTCTCTGTGCTCGGCGGCATGTCGGCCCCTTGGCATCACGCAGGCGGCCACAGACACACCCCCGCCTGCCAGGGTATGAATAATTCATTGACCCCGTGAACAGGATACAAGCGGCGAGTAGGAGAGGACAAAGCTGGGGGAACGGCTGCATCAACCCCCGCCCCGGCTCCCGGGGTGCGCCCCGAGCGTCTCCATGTCCGGCAGTAGGAGGGCAGAGTACTGCACCAACAGCTCCGGCGAAACAGAAGAGCAGGGAAGGGAGAAGAGCCAGGAGCTGAACGCAGCCCTGGTTATTGGGCTGACACATCGAGATAACAGCTGTAAGTGGGTAGAAACATAACCTGCTGGACCATCTAGGGGCATTTCAGAGCTTGTGGTGTCTGAAAAGCACAGCAATGTTGGGGGCACCCAGGATATATCAGTCAGTGAGGCGGCACAGCCCAAAGAGCATGGCCTTCACAAGTGCACACTTTGCTGTACAGGGGGTGCACAGCACACACTGGGGCACAACACAGACACAGCATCTCCTTATCCCAAACCAGCATCTTTTTGCCCCTCAGATGCCCATCTTGCTCCTTGCCTGTGGCAAAAACCTCATGAAAATCGGCAGGAATTTCCATCTCCAACCCTGTTCCAGCGCCCCCTCCAATCATCACCAGGGTCTCCTGAATTGAGAAGCTGGGAAAAATCTCATCCTGGTCACAAATGATCCCTGCTCCCAAGCCTGCTCCAGGGGAGGACATAGCCCTCAGCATCTCTCCAGCCTTGCCACCCTCACCACGACACAACAAGCCACGGTGATGGTGACAAATTAACAAGCTCCATGCAATCACACATAGGTTGAGCTCCAGTAAATGGGAGGTGGCACTAGGCTCATTTCCTTGCAATCAGCGCTCACTTGGCCGCCAGCAGATCTGTCTCGGCAGGGTGACAGGAGGAGACACAGGGGGAACAGGCTGGGACATGACCTCGGCTCCCACGTGTTCAGGCAGCCCAGGGCTGCTTGTGGGCCAGGGAGTGGGACACCCTCTGTCACCCAGGTGGATGCTGCTGCACTGAGTGACACAGGCTATTAGCACCACCGCTTATCCAGGGGCTCCTGCACACGCTGGTTGCACAGCTGGGAGAGGGAGATAAGACGCCCGGAAGGGAAACATGCTTCAAATGGCAGGAATCTCCCCCAAAATGGGCTTGGCTTGAAGGCACTGAGAGTGTTTGCTGCTATTAATAACTGCAGAGCCGTAACGAGGAGCATGCCCTCGGCTCAGGGAGACACAGCAACGAGGCAGGAAGGGAGAGCAAAGTGGTGCTGGAGATGGGGCTGAGGTCCTGACCCATTGGCTTCTCACCAAGCCCACGGAGCCCCCACACCACAAACACCACAGCACTGGCCTGAAGCCCCTGGATACGTGGCTGGGTGGACCTGGGGGGCTCCGGGCAGAGCAGACGCATTGGGTTAGTGCTGCCCTTCCAAAAGCCCACAGCCCACCTGCCCCCTTCTCCAGCCTCAAGCCAAGGCACTGTGCATCCCCCATGGCCGGGCTGATGGCCCCCCATGCCAGCACTGAACCTCTCTCCACTTGTACCCTGAGTGATGGCTCAGCCTTCCACCCTGCTGTGCTCTCTGCCCCATGGGGCAGCAGGGCCGCCCACTCAACACCTCCAGGGCACCTGCTCAGCTGACTGCCAGCCCAGGGGGGCCCCTAGAGACTGTCTTTTGAACTGACATTTTGGGGACAGGAAAGCTATTTTCAGTTGTTTCAGAGACAGTTTCCATTGCAGTTTGTCTGCCTCCACTGGAGGGAGGGATGCTCTCCCTTGGAGGTGCCATGGCCGGAGCTTTGTGTTGTCATCCTCATCCCTCCTCTGCCTGCCCAGTGCCTGGAGCCAGCCTGCTCGGGAGCACATGGGAAGATATCCCAGTGCTCTCACTTGGGCAGGAGGGTCAGGAGCATCCCATCTGGGAGAGGGGCTGGTGGGAGGCACAGCCTGGGGCCTGGCTCCTGCCTAAGACCTTGTCAGCATCAGCAAGGTTTCCTCTACACACTTTAATCAGACAATCCCAAAAATTAGCACACAGACCTCGTTATATAAAACATCTGGATTAACTCTCAATTCTTCATCTCTGGGGTTAGAGTTTGGGTTAGGGTTTGGGTTAGGTTTTAGGGTTCGGGTTAGTGTTAAGGGTTAGGGGTTAGGGTTACGCTTAGGGGTTAAGAGTTACGGTTAGGGTTAGGGTTAGGGTTAGGGCTTAGGGTTTAGGGGTTAGGGTTATGGTTTAGGGTTAGGGTTATGGGTTAGGGGTGTGGTAGGGTTAGGGGTTGGGTTAGGGTTTAGGGTTAGGCTTAGGGTTAAGTTTGGGTTAGGGTTAGGGTTTACCGTTAGGGTTTAGGGTTAGGGTTAGCGTTAGGGTTAGGGTTCGGGTTGGGTTAGGAGTTAGGGTTAGGAGTTAGGGTTAGGGTTAAGAGTTAGGGTTAGGGTTAGGAGTTATGGTTAGGGTTAGGGTTAGGTTAGGGTTAGGGGTTAGGAGTTAGGAGTTAGGGTGTGTGTGTGTGTGTGTGTGTGTGTGTGTGTGTGTGTGTGTGTGTGTGTGTGTGTGTGTGTTTGTGTGTGTGTCCCCCAAGCACACTTGATAGGGACAAATGTATCTGGCAATTATGGAGCAGGAGTACAGCCTCCCAGTTCTAGACCTGCTGAGAGTTTCAGAAATACATACATTAATAATCAAATATCCATCCTGTGTCTGAACTCACGGGAGGACTTTCAAGTCTAATTAGTGGAAGATTTGTACCATTGCTTCCAGGGCTCTAGGGACAATTTGCCGTGGTTCCCACGAAGTTCTGCTATAATTAGCCAGCAGCATCTTGTCTGCAAGGATTACCTGCCAAACCTCCCCCACATTCGGGGCTGGGGGCAGACAGGACCCAGGTAAGCCAAGATGAGAGATAGCCCCAGGCTTTTATCTGTTCAAATCAAGTCTGGAGCTGCAAATCCAGGGCAGGCAGGAGAACAGGCTGTGAGGATGTGCAGCACACCAGGAGGAGAGCTACCCTGAGCCTGCAGGTCATGCCATGCTTCCACATCTGTACACAACCCCTACATCATCATGGAATTCGTCTCCCCACAACATCCTGCCACAAGGACCTAGAGTGACTCTAAAATTCCTCCGCCGTCAGACTGATTGTTTCCACGCCAGGACCCCAAGAGCCAGGGCAGTTCACAGTGGAAGGGCATTCATTTCCCAGTCAGACATGTTGTACATCTCATCCCCAATCCATCACAGCAGAATGAGCAGTGCCCAGGGGGGTACTCCTACTGCCCCAGCCCACGTGTTTCTAAACAGGGTGTGACAGTTTCAGGTGCAAAACCGGCCTACAGTGCCAAATCCTGCTCCTGAGGATGTCATAACAGACTCCATTTCCACTGCTACAACCTGTGGAGTGGCTGTGATGGGGAGAAAGGCACATCCAGAGCAGAAAGACACAGGGGCAGCACCTGGAGATGAACCACTGACAGTGCCCAGACTGAGACCAGCCTCCAGGGGAAGGTGCAAAGGCAGAGAGACAGCAGAGGGATGATGGAAGGGATGGAGACTGAGCAGCGGGAGCCATGTATCCATTGAGGACCAACAGCACAACTGAGGATGCTCTGCTGAGCTGGGAGTGGGATCCATGCTGGTCTGGCCTCACAGGAGGATAGGCTGGCAGATACTCTGCCAGAAACCACTGAGCTGGCAGCAGCTGCCAGGGACACTCGTTAGCACCAACAAATTGTGGGCAGAGGTGGCTGATCTGGCAGCAGCAACATGCTCTTCCTAGCCTGGTAATGGATCCAAACTGAGGGGAGAATTACAGACAGGGTGTCAGTGGTCACATCCAGGGCACTTCCTCAGGGCTGGCCTGGAAACATCTGTGCCAGAGATCCTGTGCCCAGGAACAACGAAGTCAGCACTTCATTCCTCCCAAGGACAGGTACCCCCCGTTCAGCCATGCTGCCCAGGCCAGGGCACAGCCATCCCCATCCAGCTCCTCTGCCAGCCTCAGGAGACCTCCTCAGTGCCACTGGATTGTTCATCCTAGCAAACAACAGGTTACCAGCCCCTCACTTCCCCACAGTTATTTAATTAGGCAGTGATAAAAGAGAAGATGTATTATCCAGAGAGTGACAGCAGGTTGTAATTACAGCAGGGCAACTGAGAGAACAACCGGCACTGAGGGAGGCACAGGATGGTGCAGCAGGACCCCACAATCCCTTGGGACTCACGTCTCTGTCCCGGCACTGTGATCCAAGGCAGAGGTGGGACTCTCGAGTCTGTGAGAGATGGAGGAGGAGAAAAGGCTCCATTGCCTCCATGGGTGTGGACCCAAAAGAGCCTCTCCTTCCAGCTTACATTGCACTGGGGTGGCCCCGATCCCAGCCCCTCCTGGGGGATGCTGGGAGATGACCAGTCCCAAGGAACAGCAGGTTTTCAGTGAGTCACTTGGAAATATTAAACACCATCTCCTTCTTCCCCTTTCTGCTTCAGTGCAGCCCCCTGCACCAAGGGGCTTGCTGCCCAGCTGAGCCAAGGGCACTAAGTCCCAGCTGGGATATGACACCCCAAATGGGCTCTGCCTGCTCCTTCCCCCCTGCTCTCACCAGCCAGGCATGATGCCCTTCTGCTGGGTTAGGCTTGGGTTTGAATTTGTGCCTGGTGTCTCACGCAGAGCACAGACCGGGGAGCACGTGGCATGGCCACACTGCAAACAAGCAGCTCACAGCCCTTTCCCCACCCAGCCACCAGCAGCTCTCCCTGAGGAGGGGAAAAGCTTCACTCCCATGTTCGAGGGTACTGTGGGTGCCATCACAGCTCCCTGTTCGAGGGTACCGTGGGTGCCATCACAGCAGCAGTTGGGACATATCAGTGTGGCTCAGCCTTGAGGAGTGCACAGCACTTCCTGCCCATCCTGCACCTTCAGACCCTGTGCAGCCCCCAGTCCCAGCCACGTCCCTTCCCCTCATTAAATCCTCCTGCCCTCAGCCCAGTCCTCTTATGCTTTCCCTCTCCCATTACAGCATCTTTAAATTAACGCCTGGCCAAGCGTGGGATGGAAGGAAATTAACCCTGGGGAAGGGGAGCAGTCTCCACAATGCCTCTTATCACCTAAAGCACTGTTCCTTGACCTTCTCCCACTCTATATGCAGGGGAGACACTGGATCTACCACAATCACAGCTAACATCACTCTAGCACAGGCTCTCAGCACCCACCATTGCTGGTGGGGTGGTAAGACCCCCTCAGGGCAGCCCTCTGCTTGGAAGGCTGCAAGGTCCCCAGGAGATACCACCAGCTGTGCTTGGGTTTACACCAAAAACAGCCAGCTGGGAACTCACTGGGAGCAGTTCCAGAGCTGCCTGCACCCTTGCTGGGACACTTTGGGGTCCCCAGTTCTGGAGTAAGCAGTCAGGAGGGATCTGGCTGTTGGTGCGAAGCAATTGTGACACCCACAACTTGGGGAGCTCAGAGGAGCTGGAGTGGGTAGGAGGCAGGGATGTGGCCAGAACAAAAGGTGTCACAATACACACCCTGATTGATACTGGGGACACTTGCCTGTGTCACTGTGGGGTTGTTGGAACACACCCCTTTCAGAGGATCTGTGTGAGGGTGAGCAGACACCAAGGCCATGGCATACAGGTCCATCCCCCCCGGCTGGGATTCAGGCAAGACTTGGCTTTTGGAAAAATGCCTCAGGGATCTGACCCCATTACTGCCAGCATGGTGCACCCATGGGACCAGCAGGATCCCATCAAGCTGCCCTCTCCCAAGGCAGTAGTGGCCAGGGCCAGGAATTGCTTGCCAGAGCAGCGCTCCCGCTGATCCTCTCCGTTATGCAACAAATTATTCCACTCGCATTAATGACTTTGCGGCAAAGGGGGAAATGACATGAATGATTCCTGGTGCCTGGGAGTGACTCACTTTGCACGATGGAGGGGAAGCAAGCAGGGAGGGCGGGCTCCAGGGGAAATTTGTTTGGGTCAGCATGAACAGCAGAGGGCTGGGGATGGGCTCAGAAGATCAACTGCTAGAAGCAGAGTGAGGGGGAAAGAAAGAGGTACTTAGGGGCAGATCCCACCACTCAGGAGGGGGCTGAGATGTCTCCAAGAGATGCTGGGATCAGTCATAACCACAGCACATTATAACATCTATTACTGTGCTGCCCAAGCCCCACACCCCTTTTCCACCTGTGCTGTGACCCCAGAACCTGACACCAGCAGCTGTCCCTCACTGCTCCAGGGTCAGTTGGGACCTCAAGCAAGTGCAGCCAGGGAGTGACTGTACCCCATCCCTGAACCATCCAAATCCTGCAAGCCCCTAGGAGTCCAGCAGGATGGGCAGCTGCCCACCATGGCCCTTAAGGCAGCAATGGGGGGCAAAAGGGACCTGTCACATGGGCTGCAGTACAGAACCTGGCATCTGGCCCAGTCCCTTCTCCCTCACCTCTGGAGATTTCACTAAATCACACCATTAAAAATTAATGCATATTCCCTCCTGGAATAAATCAGGAACTGTCAGGGGACAATGCTGCCACCCACCTCCTGGGGACACCTGGGACACACGGAGACACACTGGGGCCTTCAACAACACACTGCCAAGTAGCCCCAGAGGGGCCCTTGCAGTGACAGAGGGCCAGGTGGATTATTGCCTTTAAACCCATTCAGAAGATTTCAGTAAGCAATGCAGTTTTAAAAAATTCAATCTAGGAAGAAGCGATTAACCAAAGGGGCCAGGAGCAATGGCTCGCCTGTCTAATCTCGTTAGCAAGCAGGCCAGTTCTCATTTCCCCCCACCACAGCTGCATGGGCTGCAGTAACCAGCATCCAGCAGATGAATGGCTCTTCCCTGGATCCTGGCCTGGCTCCCGATGGCTGTGAGAGTTTTCTGGTACCTCCTTGCATTCCATAGGGCTACACTTTCCCCATCTGGGTCAAGGAAACCCCTCTTCACTGTGACTCCCATTCTGGCCAGACCATCACCAATGATACACCATCCCTAAAAAGCACTTTTAGATGTCCAAATGATGGTTGGTAATGGAAAGAGGACAGGTAAGGGATTTGGTGCATCCCTGCTCTGCTGCTGGGTTCTGCTGCTGAAGCCAGGAGCAGGGTCCCATTTTCTGCCCCACAGAGGCTCAGTGACAGGGTCATGCCAGTCTCTCAAGGTAGCATCTTGCCAAGAAGCCTGCCTCTGCTTCAGACTGTCAGGCCTCTTCCCGACAGGAATGTCACTGCCATGGGATGTGTCTCACTGGGACAACAGGCCAGAGTGCCCAATTCCCTCCAGTTCTCAAGTCTCTGCAGAGCAGAGCTAAAGCAGCAGATCTGTGCCACCACCCCACCTGCTGAGTTAGTCACTCCACCATTGTCCCTGACCTGCTTCCTGGAGAGGGACCACAGTTGAAGCTGTCCATCTCCACTGCCAGCCCCTTGGGGCTCTGAGTATTCCCTGCCTACCTACAGGCACTGCTCTGCTCTGCTGCAGCATGGTCCCTGATGGACCTCTCTGTGAGCACTCACACCCCACACCTCCCTCCCATCCAGGACAAAGCCATCTGCCCATTCCAGGTACAGCCCAGGGCTAAGTGGAGCATGGATTAGGTTTGTCTGCGGGCAGGGGTGTGCAGTGTCCCCACTTGCACAGGGCACAACCCTAAAACACTCACTGCAGATGAAGCTGGCACAGGAATCCGATGACTGTGCATGCTCAGAGTGGTGCTCCTGCTTGTATGTCCTGCAGACCTCAAGGTCACAAGGCCCCCCCATGTCCCCAGGTGGAGTGAGCAGGAGCAGCATGGATGGGACATTGACCTTCTTGCCCAGAGTCCCCAGCAGCAATGCCAACACCAGCCTGGAGCTGGGAAAGATGCCAGCTCCCTAAACAGAAGGGAAGTCCAATCCAACAGGTTCAAAAGCAGAGTGCTTCCTGCCAAAATGGGGCTGGAGTCATCTGGAACCTGGTGGAGCTAAGCCTTTGGGGCTGGAGAGGTGCACAAGGCATGGACACAGAAGTGCATGTCAATGGAAGTGAGTGCCTTCCCTGCCCAGGAGTGGCTTGGTGACTTGCCCTGTCTGGACCACAGGGGAAACATTCAAGGAAGCCCAGGTTCAGAGGCAGTGAAGGTGGCAGCCCTCCACATCCCCCATCTCTGTCAACTCCTGTTGAAAGCAGCAGCATCCTACCCCCAGCTCCCCTCCTGCAGGGCTCCATCTCCAAACAAGCTAATTACTCTCACTGCTCCCCAGGGGCTGCACCACCCGTTTTCATTTGAAGAGGAAGACAAATTTACTTAAAAGCCAGAAGCAGCCAGAGCCACAGCAACTTGGGGACAGGAAGACTGCAGTGTGAGCCTCCCACCCAGCACAGCCCAGCTGCCACAGAACATTTGCAAAGCCCCCCCTCAAAGGGAGGTATCGCTGGGAGCGGGGTCACTCATCCCCCCTATCCTGCCACTCACTCCCATGGCATGACACACACACAGCCCCAGCTGCCAGCAGAGCACTCTGGCATGGACAGTGGGTTAAACGTGACCCCTGCACCCATCCACAGACCCTGCCCCATGGAAAGGGACTCCTCTGCCCCTTTGCTCCCACAGAAGCAGCTTGCAACAACCCCAGCAGTTCAGTTGCTCAGCAATAACCACCCTCAGAGTTCTACAGTGTTAGTGAAGGGTTGTGAGTCCCCACCTCAAGCCAGAACCCCTCACCACGGCATCAGACCACCCAGCTCAGCCCCCCTGGAGAGGGAGAACAGGGAGGTTTGTTTCACTAAAGGCTCATTTATCTGCGGCATGATTAGAGAGCAGGGCTGGGATCCATCCCGGTGGCAGGAGAGCGATTTGCCAGCAGATGGATTTATCATCTCCCAAGCACAGCAATTTGGCTTAAACAAAATCAGACCACTTCCCCTAATGAAAACATCACTAATGAGGAGTGAGGCAGAGGCAGCTCCATGAATGGGGTCTCTCCTGTCCTTCAGGGCTGGCAGGACCACTGATGTCCGAGATGTTAATGCAAGAGCCTTAGGTCCAGCTGGGACATATGGACTCAATACAGCTGGAAGACACCAGAGTTTGCTTCAAGGACCAAACCTCCACATGTCCTGGCTCCCAAAGCTCTAAGGGCAGCTGGTTCCAGCACAACACACAGTATGAGAACAGCACCACTGAGTCGAGATACCTTTTCCAGTTGTAATATGGCCAACAGTGAGGAAAAACTCTATGCCCAGACACAGAGATGGTGAAAGAGCCTGTGCACGGCCAGCCCTGTACGGCAGGAGCTGTGTCCCTTGGCTGAAGTTTTGACAATCCATGAATTATGCATCAGCATCTGTAGAGATCAGCCATTTAACTGGCCCAACCAAATCCACGAACTTCCTGTCAATTAATCCTGTGCCACCAATTCCCCATGGACTCCAAGCTGCCTTTGCTTGCAGAGATGCAGCAGCAGCTGCCAAAACCTCAGCTCCAGTCTTTCCACCTGCAAAATCCAACCTGCCTGTGAGCAGTGGTACCCAGCAGCATCATTCATGTGCTCCTTGCCCCATATATGGCTAGGAGCAGCATCCCTTCCATCAGGGACCTTCAGGATCTTGGCAATGCCACAACACCCCATGGGAGAGAAGTCATCAGCATCAGAGGACTGCAGACAAGCCAGGACAGCAAAGAGGGAAGAGGAAGAGGGTACAGATGCCAGAAGGAGGGAAACAGCAGACAGAGATGAGGCAGAGTCAGGCAACAGTCCCATCACCCCGGGAAGGTGCAGCAGCCATAGAGGGCAAGGCACTTTGGCACAGAGATGACCCATGGGAGCCCCTAACCCTGGTACACGAGGGGGACACCCTTCCCTACAATACCCCACCCTGACAGAGGGCCTCCTGGGAGCCCAGGGACCTGGCTCGAGGGTCAGTGTGGCTTCCAGCCCAGCCTCACTGCCAAGCTGCAGGAGCAGAAGTGGCAAGCAGAGGGAGGTTGCGTGGGGCAGCAGCAGGAGGGGAGGCAGGATAGCGAGGGAGCAGGGGGATGGGCAACACACAGTTCTCCTGTGGGTCAGACACCCAAGGGAAGGACACTGGTGGGTGTCACCCCTCCTGAGGGCTGCTGCTAGGAGGAGGGAACAGCCCATGCCTGACAGTGACCAGAGGGACGCAGGTAGCTGGCCCTGCCAGACCCATAAGGACAGGGCTGTGCACCCAGGGCTGTCCTCGAGGAAGCAACTGCACAAGAGAAGGACCTTTATTCTGGATGTGGGCATGTTGTTCTTGGGCACAGTCTCCACCCCAGACCCCCTCCTTGGGATCCATCCAGCACACAGGCACTGCACACAACCTGCCATGCACCCTTGCAGCTGGGCTCCTGGCTAGCCCCTGCCTGCTCGTGCTCTTGCTCCCACCCGATGACCCTGTCACTCCATCCTCCAGCTGCAGATCCCAGTGCTTCCCCCTACACACACTATTATTTGGGACAGGCTAGCACTGACACCTCCTCCACACTCTGGGAAATAAATTATCCCCCGTGCAGATGGAAGTCCTACGCTATGGCAAGCTGGTGATGTTCCCCCCACCTGGCTGGTCACGGGCTGTGAGCAGACAGGATGAAGCCACTGGATTTACCAGCAGCAGAACAAGTGCCTGGCACAGCCCTTGATCTGCCCACCACCGGGACCCTCCTGCAGCATTGCTAGGACACAGCTCCTCAGCTTTATCCCATGGCAGGGACTGAAACCCTGCTGCTGTTGTCCTCCCTCTGATGTGTCCCCACCTCTCCTTTCTTACTGCCATGGGGAGAAACGCCTCTGAAACCCCCTCCTTCCAGGTAGGGAGGAGAGCTCAGCCAGATGCTGTGCTGCCGCTACGCTGCTGCCTAAACCTTTCATCTCACGGGGGTGGGCTGCTAAAAGTGCTAGGAGTTGGGAAGTCCCCATCCATCAGCTGTGCCTCTGGAGACAGGAGGATCCCAAAGCTCTGCAGATGATCTCTATAGCAATTGCTCAACCCTGCAAACGCTGCGGCTGCCTTTGGGGTGGAGCAAAGCGGTTGCTCGAGTCCCCAGATCATGGCAACTGAAGGAAAAAAGCAGGGGTGAAAAAGGAAGGGTGAAAAGTGAGCCTCCTAACCCTTTTTTTGGGGCCCAACAGCCCTGGAGATGAACCCCTCATTTTTCCAAAAGGCAGTTAGGGGCCTTGCCCCACCCCAGACAGCCTAGATACTGGCACATGCTGTCCCGCTCACAGGACACAGCATGGCTGGGAGGGGGTGGTTCAATGGGGCAAGACAAGTCCCAGGCCACCCACCCTTGCTCCAGATGTGAAGCTAGGGCAGCCCTGATGCCCACACATCCCTGTGGAGCATCAGGCAGGAGGAGAACCCTCCTCCAAGCTCACTCACCTCTCACACTGCCAGCAGTCAGGGTCAGGGATGTGGTACCTGCACTTCTCGGGACAAAGCGGCTCTGGATTCCCATTTCTTCTGCATGGAAAGCCATGGCCAGAGCAGTCCTGAGACACTGGCTCTGGGCTCTGCTTGTACACTAATCGCTCATGCCATTAGAGGCTGGAGGAATAATGTAATTTATGGATGGCTTTTATTTCTCGCTAGCGTCATCTAAATATACCAGAAACTGACCAGTTTAATTTCCTGGCGGTGTAACCTGAACATTTCTCTCCTTAACACCCAGGTGGGTGCCCAGCCGTGGGCTCAGCAGCCAGGCAGGCATGGCTGCTTCCTGCCTTGCCCCATGCCACCACACCAGGGTCAGCACAGGCAGGGTCCATCCCGCTCGCCCCAGCACAGGCAGGGTCCATCCCGCTGCCCGTGTTGCCCTGGCACAGGGGGCACGGCTGCTCTCCCCACTGCTCACATGCAGGCACTCCTCATTCACTCGGCCCTCTCACACACACATCCACGTGCCCACAGAGCTGGGGTAGCCAGGAGTCGCTGGAGATGCCACAGGGAGCAGGGACTGTCACTGCACCCTCATTTTCAACAGCTTTTTAAATTTCAGAATGAGTGGACGTTGTGGAGCATTTCTACCCTGATCATGGCTGGGGGTCCTGCTTCCTGTTTAGCCCCTCTCCTTCTAGAAGTGGGTGTTGTTAATCCTTCTCAGGGCATGCCTAGGTGGGAATCACATTGTTCTCACCCCTGATTTCACCCCTGATTTTGGGCAGTGATGAGGAGGCAGGAGGACTGACTGCTGTCCCTGTACACACCAGCAATCACTGGAGCTGCTGTGAGGCTGTCACCTCACTGGACACCATCTCTCGGGTAACAGCTCTTGCATGGCAGATGTCCTCTAAACTCTGACACATCCTGATGGATGGGGGTCTCCAAAGCTGCAGGAACACCCCAATCTACTTGTGCTTGACCCCAAGCAGAGCTGAGCTACCAAACAGCAGGTGCCAGCAGCAACCCTCCTGTCTGCAGATAGAGACTAAGCCCACACAGGCACCGCCAGCTTCACCCCAGGGCTTTGCTACAGCCCTATGGAAGTCCTGACTCCCCACCACATCTCCAGGTTATCAGGAGAGCCAAGACCAGGTTAGAAGGCATGGGGTCAAGCTAGTAAACCCTCCCTAGAGTTAAGGTTGCATCCCCTCTCCTGCCTGCATCGCTTCCACACCTTCTGGGAGAAAGATGAGTTTCCCTCCACAGGGGGTGTCAGCTTCAGCGCCTCCAGCCAGCACAGGGGAAAGCAGTGCCACTGGGACCAGCTCCCTCTCCTCCATGGTGCTGCTGCAGGCTCTGCCCTGGCAGGTCACTGACTTGACAGTGATGGGAAATGAGTGATGCCCTACAGGGCCTGTTTCCCACTCGGGGAAATGGGGCAGATATTTCCAGCCTTATTCCCCAAAGACTTCCCCAAAGCCCCATTCCTGTAGGCAGGGACTTGCATGGTGGCACAGCTCTACTCCATCCAGATTCTTGCTGCACAGCTGGCTCAGAGGTAAGCCCAGGCATAAAAGGTCTCAGTCTTGGAGAGACTGGAATTTATTTTTAACTTTGATTTGATTTAAATCCATATGGACATTTTAAAGTTACCGGAGAAACCAAAAGTTGCGTGTGGGTTCCAAGTTCCTACACAGCTCAAAAATATCTTCCCTACAGCACGTTTGGGTAGACAGTAAGCAGCGTTTCCCATGTGTGGGGCTGCTCAGGAAAGCAGAGCAGAGGTCCTGCTTTGCTACCACCACCTATTCGAAATTCTAGAGCAAATCCTGAAATCCACCCCAGACTTCAGCAGAAAAAGCATCACCGGGACTGAGGGAAGCTGCTTGTGCACACACAACGGTGCCTGCGGCACAAGGACACCGAACCCCCCTGGCTAAGGAAAGGCTCAGCTCCATCGTGGGTCCCAGGAGACAGGTGGGAACTGCTGCCCCATTTGACAGCTGCTGCCATAGAGGCCCTGAAAGGGGATGGGATTTGGCCTGATCTGTGGAGAGCACGTGGGGAAGGAGGAGTGTTTCCAGCTCCAGCCCAGCTGCCTCCCTATCGGACAGTGGAAAATGAGGTGCGACCCATGGACAGATGCTGCGGGATGTGGGATGCTCGGCAATTCCCTGATGGGGCAGAGGATGAAGGGGAATACAGCAGGGTCACAAATGGGTCATCTTAATCCTCTCTGTCCCACAGCTATCCCATCCAGGGGCAGGACGTCTCAAGGGATGCTCTAGGGGACACTGGGTGATGCGTGAAGGCACCGTGCTGCTGATGGGGTTTTCTGAGCAGAGTGAGCCTGTCTTCCCTGGGGAACCTGCGGCCGGGATGCTGCTGTGCCACCCCAGGGTGCACAGCCTGCTTCAAGGCACGGAGGAGAACCCAGCGCCAGACCCTGGTGTCCCGAGGGGCTTGGGCGTAACAGTGAGGGAGTGTGAACTTGGGGGGGGGGGGCAAAAGCGATCCAACTATTTCACCCCCCCGTCCGGGGCATTTTCCTTGCCTCGGGACAACCTCTGCAAGCTGGGACCAGCCCTATCGCCCCCGGAGCCCCCTCCCCCCGGGGCTCGGGACTGTCCCCCTGCTCCAGCGCCGGGGTCGCGGCCGTTCCCCCTCTCCCCGAGCAAGGCGTGCGGCGAAGCGGAGCGGGCAGGGAGCGGGGCTCAGCGGGGCTGGAAGCGGGTGCCCGGGACCGCCCGGCGCCGCGCTCCGAGTGGCTGCTGCACCTTCCCCGGCGGCGGCACTCACCCGTCAGCTGGTCGTAGGAGCCGTCCAGGTCGCGGGAATCGGACAGGCTCTCCTTCCTGCCCTTGCTCCGCATCTTTCTGCCCCGCCGAGCGGCGCGGGGAACGGCGACGGGGCGCACGGGCTGCGCCGGCGGGCAGGGGCTGCCCGCGGCCCCCGCCCCGCCCCGCCCCGC